>JANUYF010000014.1:14168645-14271145 GCA_026167975.1 Phrynosoma blainvillii
TTACATTTAACTTAACGTTTTATATTTCTATTTTACTTGTTTCCTCTGTTTATTTTTCTTTCTTTTTTCCCCTTTCAGTTAAATAATAATCTCTTTCGCTTAGAGGGCCAATCTTTAAATTATAATCATAAAATAAAATGATAGAAAAATGATAAAATAACTTTGAAAAAAATAAAAATAAAATGAATTAAGACGTAAAAACAAAAAAAAAATAAAACTAAGAATTAAAACAAAATGAAACATGAAATGCAAATACTACAGCAAAGTTAAGCCAAACTGGTAACGATTGAAAATAACAAAAAACGGAATGCAAAATGTAATATTTAAAATTAAATAAAGATTATTTTTAAAAGAAAAATGAAATAAAATCCACTAAATTCCTTCCTGCTCCTGGCCTGCTTTCTGCAAAGGGAAGCCATTGGAAAGCGGCGCCTTTTATTCCTTTTCAGCGTGTCATGTCCCGCCGCAGCCACAGGAGGGCGCAGAGGCCCTTGGCCCTTTAATCCCAACCGCCACTGCGCATGCTCAAAGAGCCGGCTCTCCGAGTGCAAAGGCCCAGAGCGCCCCCATGGAGACACTCTAGGAGGGAAACACCTCAGAGGGCCTGCCTGCCACAGAGTGCGACAGCCAGAGTGTCACCACTGTACACTCTAGGAACCCGTCTTAGAGGGCCAGCCCTGAAACGTCAGAGGCCCAGAACGCCATTATGGAGCCCTTCTAGGCAAGGGCTGGGCGAGAGAGCTGCGGAACAAGTCCGTCCGCTTTCCCATCCCCCAAGGAAACATGCACCCGTAACAAATTTCCGTTCCGTCCCCGTTCCCCCTCCTCACAACAGTTATATTCCATCGCTTGCTTCCCTCTGGGGTTGAGAGAGTGTGCCCTCTTCTCCCAAAAAGTCCGCTCTCTTCCTCTCTCTGCCCCCGGCTTCTCCGCGTTTACCCTCCTTCCCTAAAACTCCAACCCACTTCTGCCATTAAGGGATGGATGCACAGCACCCTAGAACTGGAAAGTACCCTCAAAGGCCATCTAGTCAAACCCCTTTTCCCATACAGGGATATACAGCACCTTAGAATTGGAAGGGATCCCTCAAAGGACATTAGTCAAACCCTATTCTGCCCTCAAAATCAGTTTAATGGAATGCAATGAACAGCAATTGGTCAGGGCAACAAAAACGAAACAATAAATTTTCCATCAAGTGTGCTTTATTTTTTACAGGTATTGGGTGAAAAAGGCATCATATATGTACATATATACATTATACACACACACACACACACACACATATATATATATATATATATATATATATATATATATATATATATACACATATATATATTATACACAAACACCCATATATATAAACATGTCTTTGGGCCTTTACAAACTGCTGCAAGTAATGCAGCTTAATAACACTTTAATGGTCCTGGCTAAGTGCCAGGGAATCCTGGGAACTGTAGTTTATTGTGGCACCAGAGATCTGATACAGAAGGCTCTATGTCTCAGAAAAACTAGTTCCCATGATTCCCTAGAATTTAGCCAGGACCGTTAAAGTGGCCTTTATTTTATCAACTGTAGGTACCGTGTGTGTGTGTGTCTTTCGTTCTCTCTCTATATATATATCTCACACATATACACATACTGTCACATCACAGCTAATAAGGATTCTTTAAACAGGGGTAGGCAACCTTTCCCCTTTAAGGGCCGAGGGACTTCAGCTCCCAGAATCCCAGGAGCTATTGGCCAACATGGGACTATTGGCCAACATGGCTGAGGTTTCTCAACATGACTCCATGGAATACAGAGATAAAATGCCATAAATTCAAATTACAACAGCCAGGGCAAAGAGACCCTATTTTACCAGACAGACTTCTCAAATGAAAGCCAATACATAAAACATAGGAATTACCTGACTGCACTTTAAAAAAGTATGTAGTCAATGCTAATTTTTTTAGTCAGAAAGAAACTCTTCTAGAACATGGCCACACAGCCCGAAAAAACCCACAAAAAATTTTTTTTTCTTTCAATTTTTTTCAGACTCATTTTCTAGAGCAAAATGAGTCCAAAACACACTGCAGAGACTGCTTCAACTGCCCTGGCTCCTTTCAATGGGAAAGACCCTCCCTTCCCTGAGACCCTGGGAAGCCACAACCAGATTCTGAACCATGAGGACTAGGATCTTACTTTGCCACAGGATTCAAAGATATAGCCGAGTTAGTCTATGTGAGAGATCCTGAAGCCCCCTGTGAGCATAACTGAAAGAAAGAAATTAGTAGCATGAGTTTTCCTAGACCTCAGTCTACGTCCTCAGATGCATTTGGAAGGAGACTTGAGTCTAGGAAAGTGCTCTACATACTGATTCTACAGATTAACACGGCTATATCTTTGTAATCTAAGGAGGAAGAACATTTAACACATACATTGATTATTTTTCTGAACTGATGTGAAGAACAAGAGCAGTATAATGAAAACAAACCTTTAAAACCTTGGAAGGCTAAAATTATGTGTTTATTTACAAGCATCTACATCTCATTCTTCAGTTGTCCAGTTCGAGTTCCCTGCCTCAGGCTTACAATCTAACAGGGAAGGGGGGCTGTCTCCTCCTTCGATCCATGGCTGGCTCTTCCTCTTCCTCCTCTATATTCAGACCGTTCCTCACCTGCCTCTAGGCCTGGATGGGATGAAGCTGTGCTCCCTCTTCTTCCTCATCACCTCTCAGTTGGAGGTTACATGGCGTCGGAACAAAGAGGACTATCAGAGCCAGGACACTTGGCCCACCTCCAACCCCGGGGGCAGGGATCCCAGGAGTGTCCATGGGGCAGGCAATGTGGGTACTTGGTATTTACAAGCATTCAGTGTGAAGGTATGGGATCACAAATAGGGGTGTCATGGCTGGTTCTCCATCAACTCCCCAATGAGGGAATGGCTGGCCTTGGGCCCCTCTCTCTCTGAGCCTCTCCTAACGCTGCATGGCTTTCTGGGAGAATAAAGGGATAAAAGGAGGAGAACCAGCCCCTTCAATGGGAGGGAAGGCCCCAGGGCATTGCTGCGGAGGAGGAGGAGGAGGATGCAGGGAACTGCACCAAGTGGGCAAGGAAACTAAATTGCAACTGACATACTTTAAATTAAAAAAGGAAACTTAAAAATTACCCAAGGAATGCATCTTGAAAGACTTTTCCTAACTTGGGTGGCAAAGTAATTTCTAGTCAACAGCCATGTTAGCAAGGATTAAAAGGCTGACTGAGATGAAAATTAGGGAATATTGAGCAGTAGGATATTGCAAGAGGCACTTTCCTAGCCATTAAAATAGGCCTCTTCTGCCTGCAGTATCGCAGCCTCCACAAGAACTACCATAAGCTAAGCCACTGCAATGCCACATGCCTCCATCATTCCTGTGCATAAATCCAGAGCGCCTGGGACCACTATGCCTTCTGGCCAATGGCAGGAGAGGCCTGCACCTGAGCTACAGCGGGTGGCGCATCCCTTCTAGAGATAAAGGCATGCAAAGTGCATTCTCCGGAGAAGAGACTAGGGAATGTCGGGTGGTGAAATGGAATTACAAGGCTCACCACCCTGGTTTTGCTATTCTCAGAGTCATGCATTTCGTCTCATTTCACTACAAAGGAGGGAGGAAGGGAGGGAAAGGCAGGAACATTTCTAGATCAAAGGCATAGTGCTGCACTTTGCCCATTTGCAAGATGCTCTAGGCAGCGGGGGTCAATGCTAGAGATACTGAGCCCCTAGTCTTAACATCTGACTCAGTGGGTTCCTGCCATTTCTACAAAGGCCCCCTTGGGTGCCACTCTCACAGCCTCAGACTTTGCCCTCAGTCCCTACCTGCCTCCACCCCTTAACTTTGGCCTGGACTAGAAAGGAGGACACGAGATTTAGCTCAGCCTCCACAAACCACCCCCCAAAGCTAACTCATGGCCCTCCCAGCTAGCTTTTAAATGAGGGAGGGTCACTGTCCTTCCAGAAGGGCAGAGAAGGAGCCAAGAGGGTGTTAAGCACCACACTCAGAGAAGGACAAGGCTACTTCGGACTACCGCTCAGATCGGGTTTTGCCACTGGCCTCCTAACCTTTATGACCGGACAGTGGTCTTGACCTAATTGTAACTACGATGGGAGCCTATTGGGAAATGCAGCGCTCCAGGAATCCAGTAATCTCTCTTCATATTTCTGCTCATGGATTTCGATTAGGGAACGCACCCCAACCCAGCTGTTTCCCTTTCCCATCTTCCTTCTTCCCATTGTTTCTCATCCAAAAGGTCCAGTTGCAGCTTAGAGAATGAATGACCAGGGAGGGCAAAAGGCTCTGCTACCAGTTTGGGGGCGCTGGAGTTGGAAGGGACACCCGAAGGAAATCCAGTCCAAATCCCTCCTGCCAGGCAGCAAAAGCGCTTCTGGAAAATGTTGGCCTTCGGAAATCCAAAGGTCAAAGGACTCCTTCAAGGGAGGAGTGTCTGCAGTCAGGCTTCTTCCCGTTTCCTCTTCTGCCCAGAGAGGGTCCTGTCTGCCCAATGGAGGCCCATGCAGAGAGCCATTCCTGGCAGAGGATGCCAAGGGTCACACTGGAGGATGGGCAAGGAAATGCACCCCTGCTGTCGCGGGGAACGCCACGGAGGCCTGTCAGGTTGGTCACCAGAGGGACCAGGGTTTGGAGATCTACAAGGCAAACACCTTTGAGGCTAACTGAGAGCAAGAGGCATCTTCCAGTTAGTCCCAAAGGGAGGCAAAGGGGTATTTTTGGTTTAAGGGGGCTTTTAACGTTTAAGCAGGGAACCTATTTATTGGGATATTTTATATTTTGGGGTGTTTTAAGCTTTTATCTATTATTTTATTTTGTTGTTTTATCTGGGAATTTAACATTTATATTGTTTTAGGGTTTTTAAAGCAATGATTTGCAGGCAGAGTAGACCTCTAGGTCTGCAACAGGGTCTGGCCCTCGCACCAGGACCCTGCTGTGAACCCAGAGGCAGCCCTGTCTGCAGATCTAGGCTGGGAGCAAGATGGCAGGTCCCCACAGCGTCCCCCGCGGCAGCAGGGGTGCACCCCCTTGTTCACCCTCCGATGGGACCAAGCATGCTCTGCCAGGGATGGCTCTCTGGGCTCTCTCTGCATTGGGCAAACAGGATCGTCTCTGCCCAGAAGGCAAAGGGGACAGAAGTGACTGGAGCACCCCGAAACAGGAGGCAGTGTTTTGCCCCCCAGGGGATTCACCCTCTAAGCTGCAAGATCTTTTAGAAGAGAAAAAAACGGAAAGGAAGATTGGAAAAAGAAACAGCAAAATTGAGCCACCCTTTCAAAACAAAATCCATGGCCAGATCTATGAGCAGAGAAAATGGCTTCTTGGTGTCTGCATTTCCTCAGAGGTACCATGGCAGAATTCCTGTCACTCCCTTCAAGGGACAAAAGGCACTGTATTACCCTCATCTCATGCAGCTCTTGCAAAAATTACATTCCAAGCTGCAATTTCCTGGATTTGGGAAGAGGGAGACCATGAAGGCCCCCCAAAACTAGGCTAGTGGATAGACTGAACCCCCCTCCCCTCCCAAATGGTCAGGAAGAACTAGATTACCGAAACCTCCATGAATATGAGAGAAAAACCAAATAGAATATAAAGCTACACCTGACTGAGGAAAAGCCTCTGATAGTGCTGCCATTCCTGTGCTTTAAGTTTAAGGCAACAAGTACACTTACTGGTCACGTATTCTTGGAGTGGCCTCACTACATTTTCCAGCTTTGCATTGGCAAGTAGGCAGATCCCCAGGCTGCCATCTGGATTTACGCACAGGAAGGAAACTGAGGCTGTCGAAGCTCTTCACTTACTCTGTGGAACTAAACTCTAGCTAAAAGCGTGGCAGGCTCTTGCAGTGGCTCCTGGGAACCTTTCTAAAAGAGATTTTGGAAATACATCTAATCTATGACTAATCTAGGGATGCTAGCCAGTGTGTGTCTGTGTGTAGGCCTTACCTTATCTTCACCAAGTTGGCTGCAGTTCATTTCAAGGATATAAGAAATAGCCATTCCTGTAAAAATGCAAACATGCTGACCTGTAATGGTATTTCTTTGAGCGGTCATCTGTGAATTCACACAAATGGGTTATGACTGCGCCTGCGCAACTGGCTCGGAAAGTTCTAGTATCATTGGGCAAATCTCAGATTGCAACTTTTTGGCAGTAGCTCCGCCAACCCCTATTAAGCCTCTGGCGTTCCCGCCTTTTCCTCAGTTCCAAAACGTACGCCGCCAAGCAGCGCCAGCAGGAATTTCCAAATAATGAGCAGGACACAACTGTGAGGAGCATGAGTGGGATTTGTGTGAATTCGCAGATGACCGCTCGAAGAAATACCGTTACAGGTAAGAAATCTGTCTCCCTTCTTCGTGGTCTCTGCGAATCACACAAATGGATTCGACTGACAAGCTTCGGTCAGTGGAGGAGGGAGTATCCTGACACCATTCTCGGAAGTCTGCCTCACGGCCGAGGAAATTGACCTCTCGAGGTCCATGAACGGGAGTGAGAAGTAGTCGGTACCGGCTCGTCCGGCTGGTGGGGAGTCAGGGATGTTGGTTCCTGCTCCCGAATCTCACCCTCTGACTCTGAATCAATATGGATGGAAGGAGTCGAGGGCTTTGGTACCGCAATGGAGGGAATCATCTCAGGGCCCAAGGAGGCCGGTGAGATCTTGGCCCGATCGAGGGCCTCGATTTCGACGGTCCCCATGGGGAGGCGGATCGGGTTCTTTTGGAAGTGGAACAGTGTGGAGATTAATCCTCAGTTGGTTCGAGGTGCTTCCTTGTAGCAGAACACTCTCGGCCCTTGTCACCCTTAGAAATCATCCTATCTTTCAAAGATTTATCCCTGGACCTCTCCTTGGTCCTACCTCTCTCCTGTTCCTTCTCCACTACAGAAGACAAGGGTCCTTCACCTGAGGAGGTATCTACTGGTGGGTGCAGAAGAAGGCCTGAGGGCTTGTTCCCATAGGGCAGCGTTGAGTTTCAGGACCCTATTCTTAAGGGCCTGAGTCATCAAACAGGCCTTGGGGTTATGAGCCTCGCCAAAGCAGAGGACACATTCGTCATGGCGGTCTGAAGTGGAGATTTTCCCACTGTGTTTAGAACAGCGTTTAAGGGGCACCATCTTTCCCATCAGTAAAAGAAAAATGAGGTCGTAACACAATCCGAGGGCAAACGATTTGCTAACGGTCACACCAGAAGCGCAATCCGAGAGAGAAGCCAGAAACAGGTCAAAAAAGCCCTAGGCCTAGGTTTTTCCACAGTGGAAACGAGCGACTCTAACTAGCGAAGTTCCTTGCTAGCTGCTAACGCGGCGGACGAAAGAGCGGGAACGCAAGGAGGAAAGAGCGGGAACGCAAGGAGCTTTATGGGGTGGGCGGAGGTACCGCCAAAAAGTTGCCCAGTGATACTAGAACTTTCCCAGCTAGCTGCAGAGGCGCAGACATACCCCATTTGTGTGATTCGCAGAGACCACAAAGAAGAAACAAGCTTATAATTCACTGAGTCAGGAACTGCCCTTTCACCCTGTTTTAATTAATACTTTTGTCAGCTTCATAAACAGCAAATTCTGGGATTTGTACTTTTATCAGTTTTTTGGTCTTCTTGCCAGGGAGCTCTAGTGCCTCACAGAAGTACGAATCCCAGGATTACATAGCATTGCACCATAGTAGTTAAAGCAGTCCTAAACTGCAACAATTCTGCAGTCCAGACGCAGCCCTGGTGAGAGCTGGGCCTTGGTTTACTCTAGGGGCCCTCCATCTGTCCTTTGGGCCCTCCATTGCATCCATGGCAGAATTTGCCTCCAGACCCAGGTTTCCAAGAAGTGCCTTTCCCTCCTCCTGTCAGCTTTCACAGTCACAACCATAGAAATTTGAACTGCAAAGAGCCACCTGCTTTGGGCTTTAATGAATTTAATTCTTTATCTTTATACTTTGGGACCTTCTCTAGTCCTTACAGGACTCTTTCCAAATCTTAGAGGGCATCTGGAGAAATGATGCAATTTGACACCACATTAAGCACTTTAGCGCCATCATCTAGAGGCCTGGGATTTTGATTATCTTGCCCGGATTTCTTGCCATCCTCTGAGGTTGAGAGAGTGTGACTTGCCCAAGGTCATCCATTGGGTTTCATAGGCCTCTCCAAAAATCCACAAACACACACAAACCCCAAGAGTCCCAAAGTTTAACAGAGGACTCCAAGGTTCTGAACTTTAGCTCTAAAACAGACTCAGCAGCATTGATTCTTGATATTTACTTTTCCATTTACTACATTATTTCCTTCCAAGAAAAGTTTTAGTGCCTCTGTGAGTGAGAAACGGCTGATAGGCTCAAAAGAACAAATGGAACCGACTGGATGACCTTGGGTAAGTCACACTCTCTCAGCCTCAGAGGAAAGGAAAAGGCAAAGGCAAACCCTCTTCTGAAGAAAACTTGCCAAAGAAAAACCCATGATAGGTTCGCCTTAGGGTTGCTATAGGACGGAAGAGACTGGAAGCCACACAACAACAACAACAACAACAACAGTGTGGTGTGCTGGTTAGAGTATGGTTTCGTCTGAGACTGCTTTAACTGCCTGGACTCCAGCCTAGGGAATTCTGGGAACACTTGGCCTTCTTTGTCAGAGAGCTCTGGGGCCTCAATAAACTACAGTTTCCAGGGATCCATAGTTTAGAGCCAGGGCATTTAAAGTGGTCTCAAACTGGATTATTTCTACAATGTGGATTGGACCTATACCCGGCCAGGCTTAGGCTGCATCTGCACTGCAGAACTAATACAGTTTTTGGCTCCATGCTATGGAATTCTGAAATTTCTATTTTTGTTACCTGGGATTTGTTGCCATCCCCTGGGGCTGAGAGTGTGAGACTTACCTAAGGTCACCCACTGGGATTCATAGCCCTCTCCAAAATTCCAGAAACACAAACCCCAAGACTCCCAAATTTTAAGGCAGATCTCCAAGGTCCAGAACTGTAGCTCCAAAACGGATGCAGCAGCTTTGATTATTGATTCTTATTTATCCATTTATCACAGCATTTCTTCCTTCCCTCCCTCCAAGGAAAGCCTTTGTGTCTCTGTAAGCCAGAAAGGACTCGAAGGCCCACAACAACAAACGAAACTGGCTGGGTGAGCTTGGGCAAATCATACTCTCTCAGCCTCAGGTGAAAGAAAAGTAAACGCAAACCACCCGATTAAATAAACCCTTAGGCATGTCCGCCTTGACTTAACGGCAGCAGGTAGCCTGGTGTCACGGTTTGAAGGCTGGACTCCGAAAGGCCAGGGTTCAAATCCCTGCTCAGCCCTGGAATGACTTTGGGCAAATCACACTCTCTCAGCCTCGGAAGAAGGGAAAAGACAAACCCTATTCTGAAGGAACCTGGCCAAGAAAAGCCGATGATGGGTGGCCATAAGTCAGAAGTGATGTTAAGGCACACAACAACAACAACAGCAGTGTGGTGGCCGGTTGGAGTATGATTCAATCTACACTGCAGAAATAATCCAGTTTGAGACCACTTTAACAGCCCTGGGTCCTTCCTAGGGAATTTTGGGAACTATAGTTTTGTGAGACATTTCAGAGAACTCTGGGGCCACAATAAACTACAATTTCCAGGTTTCTATAACATGGAGACAGGGAGGTTAAAATGGTCTCAAACTGGATTATTTCTACAGTGAGGATTGGACTGATGCAGATTTAGGTCTCCAAGGTCCTAAAACTCAGCAGCACTGATTGATTTTTACTGATCCATTTATTACAATATTTCCCTCCCTCACTCCCCCCCAGAGAAGTCTTAAGTGCCTCGGTAAGCTAGAAACAACTTAAAGACCCATAACGACAAAAGAAACCAACCGGATGACCTTGAATAACTCACACTCTCTCAGCCTCAGTGGAATGCAAGTGCAAACTTCCTATGAAGAAATTCTGTCAAGAAAATGCAGTGAAGTCAACCTTTGTAACTGGATGCCTTCAGGTCATTTTTGAATTATGGAGACCCCAAGGCAAATCTACCAGGTTTTCATGGCTAGTTTCCTCAGAGGGGGTTTGGCATTGCCATCCTGAGGCTGACAGAGTGTGACTTGGTAGTGCAATATTCAAACCACTACTCCACACTGGCTGTCTAAGGTGAACTGCCATAAATTGTAAACAAGGTAGTCCACTCCCCTGGACTGTAGCACTAGCGCTCTCACCAAACTAAACATCCCAGGTTTCTGGAGGAGGGAGCCATGGCACTTAAAGTGGGAGCAATGAGATGCCATACACATATGGGCACACATTTGTTCCTGTTTTATGAAATACATTGGACCATTCACATTCACTGGCATTCAGGGTGCAGGACCCCCATGAAAATGGAAGAACCTGAAATACAAAAAGCACTACTTTTTAACTGAAGGGAACATCTCTCTAGGAATCCCTAGGTCCTGGATTTCTCCAGCTGTCGACTGTCAAGAATGCTTGTGTCTCTATGTGTGTTTTAGATCAGATAAAAGGTCAATAGAAGATAGGCTCTAAGCTGTATTTCCTGAGCAGTACTTACATTTCGCTCTTCGGCCAAAAAGTTCTTCACTTGGAAGTTCCCTCCTCCTCCTTTTCTTCTTTTCTCCGTCCATGGTCAGGGAAGGGCTGGGCTGGTGGAGGCGGGCCTTTCCTTGGATGCTTCTGAGCCTGGACAGGATGGAGCTGTGCCTGATCTTCTTCCTCTCTTCCTCTAAGGTGGGAGTTACACAGCGCTGGAACAAAGGAAGCAATCAGAGCCTGGACACATATGCCACCTCCACCCTGAGGCTTAGGGGTCCCAGGGGTGTCCATGGGGCAGGCAATGCTGGCATTTGGGGGGCTGCCACTCTCCCCCACCCAACGTCAGGCTCTCCTCCTGGGGCTAAGCTGCTCTTTGGGGCTCTCTGTGGGGAAGGAGAGGCCAGGAAGATCCAGAAGGACTGGATGCTGAAATGGAGGGTCTCTGGGGCAGAGGCAGGGGACAAAGAGTGGTGCTCTGTCCTTCAACCAAATTCCTGCCATCTACCATCAAAGACCACAGAAGCAGCCCACTTTTTAGCAGCAGTATCTAAGCTCCATGCCATAAAGTGAGCCCACCAATCGCTACACAAAGACTTCTCTACCACACTCTACAAACCTTCCTATACAACTCTATTTTCTAAGAGAAAGAAGAGAAAACGCAGCATTTCTGTCAATGTGGTGTTAGCATTAGTATTAGTGTTAGTGAATTAGTGTGAGAGAAAATGGGAGCATCACCAGTTGTCCCCTGCCTTTTCCCAGCTGAGAACTAAAGGAAAATATCAATAAGGGCTGTGAACAGAGGCCCTGATACAGCAGCCATGGCACCAGGAGGGAAGGAGGGAGGAAGGGGGGCATTGCCTTCGGAGGACTGTGTCCTCCCTCTGCCAGCAAGGCCTCAGAGGAGAAAAACGTACCTGAAAGCCGGCCAGATCCACGAAGCCCTACCTGCTGAAGCCGAGGCTCCCTCCATCCTAAAACCACATCCCTAATGGACTAAAACCTCAGGAGAAAGGAAGAAAATTTAAATTGGCCCATATCAACTAGGAAACCTGACTAAAAAAAAAATAAAAAAAAAAATGGGAGTTAAACACAAGCATAGAGACCAAGAAAAGAAGTGGGGAAAAAGAAGCATTCTGTGTGAAGGTGTGGAATGACAAATGAAGGTGTCATGGCTGGTTCTCCATCAACTCCCCAATGAGGGAAGGATTAAAAGGCTGTCTGAGATGAAAATTAGGGAATGTTGAGCAGTAGGATATTGCAAGAGGCACTTTCTTAACCATTAAAATAGGCCTCTTCTGTCTGCAGTATCGCAGCCTCCACAAGAACTACCATAAGCTAAAGCCACTGCTATGCCACATGCTTCCATCATTCCTGTGCATAAATCCAGAGCGCCTGGGACCACTATGCCTTCTGGCCAATGGCAGGAGAGGCCTGCACCTGAGCTACAGCGGGTGGCGCATCCCTTCTAGAGATAAAGGCATGCAAAGTGCATTCTCTGGGGAAGAGACTAGGGAATGTCGGGTGGTGAAATGGAATTACAAGGCTCGCCACCCTGGTTTTGCTATTCTCAGAGTCTTGTAAGTTGCGTCGTTTCAATAGTAATAATAATAATAATAATAATAATAATAATAATAATAATAATGGGAGGGAGGGGAAGACAGGCAAGTTTCTAAATCAAGGGCATAGTGCTGCACTTTGCCCATTTGCAAGATGCTCTAGGCAGCGGGGGTCAATGCTGGAGATACTGAGCCCCTAGTCTTAACATCTGGCTCAACGAGTTCCTGCCCTTTTTACAAAGGCCCCCTTGGGTGCCACTCTCACAGCCTCAGACTTTACCCTCAGCCCCTACCTGCCTCCACCCTTAACTTTGGCCTGGACTAGAAAGGAGGACACGAGATTTAGCTCAGCCTCCACAAACCACCCCCCAAAGCTAACTCATGGCCCTCCCAGCTAGCTTTTAAATGAGGGAGGGTCACTGTCCTTCCAGAAGGGCAGAGAAGGAGCCAAGAGGGTGTTAAGCACCACACTCAGAGAAGGACAAGGCTACTTCGGACTACCGCTCAGATCGGGTTTTGCCACTGGCCTCCTAACCTTTATGACCGGACAGTGGTCTTGACCTAATTGTAACTACGATGGGAGCCCATTGGGAAATGCAGCGCACCAGGAAACCAGTGATCTCTCTTCATATTTCTGCTCATGGATTCCGATTAGAGAACGCACCCCAACCCAGCTGTTTCCCGTTCCCATCTTCCTTCTTCCCATTGTTTCTCATCCAAAAGGTCCAGTTGCAGCTTAGAGAATGAATGACCAGGGAGGGCAAAAGGCTCTGCTATCAATTTGGGGGCTCTGGAGTTGGAAGGGACCCCTGAAGGAAATCCAGTCCAAATCCCTCCTGCCAGGCAGCAAAAGCGCTTCTGGAAAATGTTGGCCTTCGGAAATCCAAAGGTCAAAGGACTCCTTCAAGGGAGGAGTGTCTGCAGTCAGGCTTCTTCCCGTTTCTTCTTCTGCCCAGAGAGGGTCCTGTCTGCCCAATGGAGGCCCATGCAGAGAGCCATTCCTGGCAGAGGATGCCAAGGGTCACACTGGAGGATGGGCAAGGAAATGCACCCCTGCTGTCGCGGGGAACGCCACGGAGGCCTGTCAGGTTGGTCACCAGAGGGACCAGGGCTTGAAGATCTACAAGGCAAACACCTTTGAGGCTAACTGAGAGCAAGAGGCACCTTCCAGTTAGTCCCAAAGGGAGGCAAAGGGGCATTTTTGGTTTAAGGGGGCTTTTAACATTTAAACAGGGAACCTATTTATTGGGATGTTTTATATTTCTTTTTAAACTCTGGGGGTCTTTAAAATTATATTGTGGGGATTTAGGGGTTTTTAAGGAATGATTTGCAGGCAGAAGCAATTATTGGGATGTTTTACATTTCTTTTTAAAGTTTGTGGTCTTTAAAGCTATTTTATTATGGGGTTTTATCTGGGAATTTAATATTTATATTGTTTTAAGGGGGTTTAAGAAGTGATTTGCAGGCAGAGTCGACCTCTGGGTCTGCAGCAGGGTCTGGCCCTTGCACCAAGACCCTGCTGGGAACCCAGAGGCAGCTCTGTCTGGAGATCTAGGCTGGGAGCAAGATGGCAGGTCCCCACAGCGTCCCCCGCGGCAGCAGGGGTGCACCCCCTTGTTCACCCTCCGATGGGACCCAGCATGCTCTGCCAGGGATGGCTCTCTGGGCTCTCTCTGCATTGGGCAAACAGGATCGTCTCTGCCCAGAAGGCAAAGGGGACAGAAGAGACTGGATTACCCCGAAACTGGAGGCAGAGGGTTTCGCCCCCCCGGGGGATTCACCATCTAAGCTGCAAGGAGATCTTTTAGAAGAGAAAAAATGGGAAAGAAGATTGGAAAAAGAAACAGCTGAATTGAGCCACCCTCTCAAACCCAAATCCATGGAGCCTAGAAATATGAGCAGAGAAAATGCCTTCTTGGGGTCTGCATTTCCTCACAGAATCACCATGGCAGTTAGAATTCCCCTTCCTGTCACTCCCCTGGAGGGATGAGCAAAAGGCACTGTTTTACCATCATCTGATGCAGCTCCTGTACAAGTAACTTTTCAAGCTGCAATGTTTAGGACTTAGGAAGAGGGAGACCATGAAGGCCCCCCAGAACTAGACTGATACAGAGACCAATTCCCCCCTAAAATTGTCTGAAAGAATTGGATTACCAAAACTTCCACAGACATGAGAAATTTGCTTTTGGTAGACATTCTCACCTCTAATTTAGGGCAAATCTACATTAAAAAGGCCTTCTAACTCAGTCCTTATCTGTGCTAATCCTAGCTAATCCTCCACCAATCCTAGCAAGTCTATCTCAACAGAAGGCAACTTTAGAACAATAAAGCTAGAGGGGACCTCAGAGGTCATAAAGACCAAACCTGACAGAGAGTGCAGGAATCCACATTAAAGGACCCCTGATGGATGACAGAACCTCTGCTCTGAGATCTCCAATGAAGGAGAGGCCACTGGCCTCCAAGGCAGGCGCCTGAGGCATCTTATGGGGCCTAGCTCAGACTAAGACTGTCTTTTGTGTTTCTGCTAATCTAGGACACTAATAAAGGTTCTCTTCTTTGCTTGTCTTGTATGTAATATGTTAATTCCTAGGCTCTAAGTATCTCTTTCCCATTAAAAATCTCCTTTGGGTTCTGTCATCCTCTCCAACTACTCTAAGAGGGGCTTTGGATAAAGTCAATGAGGCTTTGCATTAATATGCGACCCAAGTGTAGAGAGGCCACCTCCCTTCATTCTTCCTAGCCTGCTTTACAAATTTTCTTCTCTTTTCATTTTAGGATGATTTCTCCCAGTAGAGAGAAACCTTCCTTTTGCCTCAATTAAGAAGAGGCCTTCTTCTTAGTTCCGATGTTTGGCCACTCCATTACCTATATTTTTCCAATTCTGATTTTTCTATTAAAAGAGTTCTTTTAGAAGAACTCCAAAAAAACCTCCTTGGTTCTTCCTCTCTGGGGCTGATTAAGAACAGAAGAACCATAAAACTACATCGGACTGAGGAAAAGCCTCTGGTACTGCTGCCATTCCTACGGCTTTAAGTTTAAGGCAAACAGTACACTTATTGGTCTGTTGAATACTCATTCTAGGAGTGGCATTGCTAAATTTCTCAGCTTTGCATTGGCAAATAGGCAGGTCTCAAGGCTCCCATCTGGATTTAAACACAGGAAGGAAAATGAGGGTCTCTAAGCTGTTCACCTGCTCTGTGGAACCTAAAAACTAGCTAAAACTGTGGCAGACTCTGACAGTGGCTCCTGGGAACCTCCTTCCAAGAACCTCTAAACGGGTTCAAGGGAGTTTTACAACAGATTCCTGGAGTGTGATGTAATCTTAGCTTAATCTAAGGATGTGTCTGTGTGTATATGTGTAGCATTTTCCTTCCTGCTGGAAGGCCTTACCTTATCTTCACTGAGTTGGCTGTAATTCCTCCTCACCTCAGCATTGTTTTATCTTCCTTTCCCTTCTTCCTTCCTTTCCTTTCCTTTCCTTTCCTTTCCTTTCCTCCTTCTCTCTTCTTTCTTCTATCTTCAAAGACCTTCGCATTTCATTCTGCCGTAAGCCCTGTGTTGGGAGAAAAGTAGAGCATAAACTAAATGAACAGAATCAAATGAACCAAACAGATATTTCCTTCCTTCCCTCACCAAGATACAGATATACTTCTTAGATATATTATTAAATAAATGAGATGTTTTATTATCTAGATAAGCAGAATAAAACTACGTATTCTTCATACACTGCCTTTGCTGCCTCTTCCACCTTCCCTTGAGTGCTGCTTGCTGCCTTTGGCTCCTTCCCTTCAAGGCTGCATTTCATTTGTTTTATTCCCTCATTTCCCACCCATCTCAGTCACTTATTCCCCGCCCCCTTCTGAACTCGAGCCTCCCATTGGCTGCCCTTCCTGCCTGTCAGGAGCTTGCCAAGGGTTGTGGAAAAAAGGGCGGAAAAATGACTTCTCAAAGGCACCTGTCCAACTTTACTTTTTAACCCCAAGTGTAAAGTAAAAAATAATAATGGTCCCCAAAACACATCTCTCCCCA
This sequence comes from Phrynosoma blainvillii, assembly GCA_026167975.1. NCBI lineage: Eukaryota > Metazoa > Chordata > Lepidosauria > Squamata > Phrynosomatidae > Phrynosoma > Phrynosoma blainvillii. Next base: position 14,184,752 of record JANUYF010000014.1, read on the forward strand.
TCCACAGCAGCAAACAGGGAATAGCAATGTATTATAAGTATTATTCTACAGATAACACAATAACCACAAAGCTTGTCAAGGGCTGTGCAAAAAAGGCAGGAAAGGCTTCTCAATGGCGCCTCTCCAACTTTACCTCACAAAATGGCTCCCTTTTGGTCCAAAGCGTGAAGTAAAAAATAACAATGGTCCCCACAGGACATCTCTCCCAATCAATAGCAGCAAACAGAGACTAGAAACGTATTGTAAATGTTACACAAATCACACAATAACCACAAAGTAAAAAGCCACGCATTGGAAGCCGTCAGGAAAGCCCAAAAATTACAATTGAGACTCAAGGTGCATCTACACTGCTGAAATAATGCAATTTCACACCACTTTAAGGGCCCTGACTCCATCCTGCAGAATCCTGGGATTTGTAGTTGGGTGAGGCAGCAGCAGCCTTTGGCAGGGAATGCTCAAGACCTTGTAAAACTACATATTCCGGGATTCAATAGGATAGAAGCTACAGCACTTAAAGTGGTGTCAAACTCCATTATTTCTGCAGTGTGGATGCATACGGACCAAGAACAGGGTTTGTTATTCTTTTGGCAAGTTTTGTGTGCCTCCAAGTTATTTCTGAATTACGGCGACCCTAAAAACAAACCTCTTAGGGGGTTTTCTTGGCAAGCTTTTTTCAAAGGGGACTTGCCACTGCCATTTTCTGAGGCTGAGAAAGTGTGACTTATGGCTGCCATAGGTTGGAAACCATCTGAAGCTACACATCATCAACAACAACAGCGTGGTGCACTGGGGAGAGTATGGTTCAATCCACACTGCAGAACTGACACCGCTTTAAATGCCCTGGGTCCAGGCTAGGGAATTCTGGGAACTGTAGTTCTGTGAGACATTTAGTCTTCTCTCTCAGAAGGCTCTAGTCTAAGGCAGGGGTAGGCAACCTTTCCCCTTTAAGGGCCGAGGGATTTCAGCTCCCAGAAGCCTCAGCCATGTTGGCCAATAGCTCCTGGGATTCTGGGAGCTGAAATACCTCCTCGGCTCTTAAAGTGGAAAGGTTGCCTACCCCTGATCTAGGTCACAACAAACTACATGTTCTAGAGCTCCATAGCATGAATCCAGGGCATTTAAAGTGGTATCAAACTGGGTTATTTCTCCAGTGTAGATTAGAGCTATGTCTGACCCAGACGTAAGCTGCATTTGCATGGTAAATTTCATGCAGTTTGATACTGCTTTAACTGCCCAGGGTCTATGCTAGGGGGTCCCGGGATTTCTAGTTTTATTAGATCTTGGCCTTCTTTGCCAGAGAGATGTGGTGCTTCACAAAACTACAAATCCCAAGATTCTGGAGCATTGTTGTGCCATGGCAGTTAAAGCAGTATCAAATTTACACTCGAGGCCCCTCATTTTCTTTTGGGAAATCCATTGAATCCATGGCAGAACTTGCCTCCAGCACCACAAATCTTCCAGTGCATCTACACTGGAGAAAGAATGCAATTTTCCATCACGTTAAGCACTGTAGCTCCAATAACTAGAGCCTGTGATTTCTGAGGCTGAGAGAGTGTGACTTAACCAAGGTCACCCAGTGGGTTTCATAGCCCTCTCCAGAATTCCACAAACGCAGACCCCAAGAATCCCAAACTTTAAGGGAGGTCCCCAAGGTCCTGAACTGTAGCTCCAAAATGGACGCAGCAGCTTTGATTATTGATTTTTATTTACCCATTTATCACAACATAATCCCTCCCTCCCTCCAAGGAAAGACTTAGTGCAGGGGTCCTCAAACTTTTTGAGCCAGGGCCCAGTTCGCTGTCCCTCAGACCATTGGACGACCAGAGGAAAAAAAATAAACAATTTTTTTTAAAGACAACAACCCCATGACCTTCAGCAAGTCACACCCTCTCGGCCTCAGAGGATAACCATAGCAACTCTGCTCTGATTAAACTTGCCAAGAAAACCCCCATGATAGGGGTCACCATAAGTTAGAAATGACCTGAAGGTACTGGATTACCTGGTCAGGCCACACTCTCTCAGCCCCAAATGGTAATGGAGAAACTTGCCAAGTGGTCTGAGTGTTGGAGTACTGCTCTGGAGACCTGGGTTTGATCCCCCACTCTGCCATGAAACCCACTGGCTGGCCTTGGGCAGGTCACACTCTCTCAGCCTCAGGGGAAGGCAATGGCAACTTCCTCTGAAGAAATCCTCCCAAGAAAGCCCTGTGAGAGGTCCACCTTTGTTGCTAGGTCCTGTCAAGGCATTTCTGGCTTATGGAGAGCCCAAGGCAAACCTATCAGCGGGTTTTCTTGGCAAGTTTCTTCAGTGGGGGTTTGGCATGCCCTTCCATCAAGGCCGAGAGAGTGTGACATGCCTAGGATCAGCCTGTGGGTTTCATGGTTGAGCCGGGACTTGAACCTGGTTCTACAGAGACATAGCCCAGCATTCAAATTACTCCACCACACTGGCAATATGGGAGAATCATGGAACCAAAGAGCTGGAAGGGACCCTCAGGGGTCAACTATTCTGACCCCCTCAAACGCCGTGTGGGAATTCGCAACGGAAGCGGTCCTGAAAGATGACTGTCCATCCTCTTATTTTAAGACCTCCAAGGATTATATGAAGAACTTGGGGGACCTTTATGGTAAAAAAATGGGGCAAACCGAGCAAATATGGGAACAAACCTAGATTTCTACAAAGTACAAAGTCAAGTTTAAACACATAAACAATGTTTGTGCACGGTAATAAATTTACAAGGCGATTACGTCCATCAAATTAGCTGACGTCTAAGCAGTTAAATATGTTTTTATCCTCATATGTATTAATAGATATGATGAAATGAAAAAAGAATATATTGTATAAAGGTATAAATATTATAAACAAGTGTGTTCTAAATCACTTAATTGTTTTTTAAATTATCTCTGTAGTAGGAGGCAGACGGGATATAAACAGAATAATAGTAACAATAACCACCATCATTATCATCATCATTATTCCCCTGGACCCTAGCACCAGGGCTCTCCCCAAACTACACATCCCAAGTTTCTTCAAGGAAAAAGCATAGCAGGGAAAGGGAGAGCAAAAGGATGTGCTGTATCTATATCTATAGAGGTAGACATGTCAACTACAGGGGCCCTCCACATTTGCTGGCGTTAGTGGTGCAGGGCCCCATAAAAGTTTGAGGTTGCTTTATCTCTCCTGGCTCAGTTCTAGGGAACCCTGGGAACTGTAGTTTATTTGGCACCAGAGCTCTATGACAGAGAAGGCGAAATGTCTCACTAAACCTAAAGTTCCCAGGATTCCCGAGCAGTGAGCCAAGGCAGTCAAAGCAGTCTCAAACTGGACTATTTGTGCAGTGTGTTTTTTGCCAGAGAAGGGAAAAGATGGCACAAAAGAAAAGCCTTTCTCTGCCTCCCTTTGAGTCTCAGCATTTGGATCTGTACCAATCCTCTGCTTTCAGCCTGTTATAAGTAATATTGTCCTGCTGCCTCACAGAGTTATAGCCTTAGTACTTCTCCATTATTATTATTGCTATTATTATTATTATTCCCATTGCCTGGTCCTTCTCTTCTCTTGCTCTGACTCCTCTCCCTGCAACAACCTGAGCAATGGATGCCTCCATTTTCTGACTGAATCCACCTTGTTCCCATTTTTCCTCCTGAGGAGAAAATATTCCCCTTTTGGGACGCTCCTCCTGGCCTCTGGGAGGCCCTTGACACATTCCCAAAGGGAAAGGTACAGAACAAACTTATTGAAGATGAGATAAAGCACACAGAACGTATTTCCCTCACCTTGCGTATCCTTCTCCTTCTTAGCCCTTCCTTGTTTCTTCTTCTTCCACCTTCTTTATGGGAACCCCAGGCTCCTCTCTTCCTCCTTCCTGCCGCCGCCATTACTTTGAAGGAAAAGAGAGAAATTAGGCCAACAAACAAAGGAAATAAAGGACACCACAACCCCCGTCCTCAGGAGAGCTCTGGAGGAGCCCCAATCCTTCCCCCCCAGAAAAGCCTCCTTCTCTCTGCCTCTCCCTCAGGCCCCAAAATGGCGGACCTCCTTCGCCTCAGAAAGAGAGGAAGAGGCGCCTCGCCCGCCTTCGACGCCTCAAAGTCCCTCAGAGGAAGGAGGAGGAGGAAGCGGCCCCGGACCCTCAATGCCTGCCCTTGAAGCACTACAAACAAACAAACGCACCGTGCGCGCTTTCCCTTTCTCTCAGGCGCCGCCATTCCTTCTCTTCTCCTTGGCTATTCCCGCCTTTTGTTCCCTCCTCACACTTGCCCCGCCCACTTGGCAGGCGGCTGAGGGCCGGGGCGAAAGGCCGGGGGAGGAGCCAAAGTGGGCTGCGCGCGCACCTTTCTGGGCCGCTCTTCCACCTCTTTATGGGCTTCTTCTTCTTTACACCCTTTTTGCCATGAAGCCACAAGCATGACCCTAGAATTGGAAGGGGACCCTAAAAGGACATCCACTCAAACCCCATTTGCCATGCAGCCATACACAGGATGCTAGAATTAGAAGGGGACTTTCAAAGGACATCTAGTCGAACCCCATTTGCCATGAAGAGATACACAAGACCCTAGAGCGTATCCATGGAGAATATAAAATAAACACGAAAATCGAAATAACAAAGAATTAAAACGAAGTCAACCCGGAGACACAAAGGAAAGAGTAAAATTAAGCCAAAATTAGGAACGACTGAACGTAGAAACTCATGAAATCTAAAATAAATTATTTAAATATTCAGAACAATTGCTTTAAAAAAGGGCAAAAGGCAATAAAAGTCAAATTAAATAGGTTCAAACCCCAAAACACCGCTGAAACACTGGACCGTCGCCAGGGTGACGTCAAAAACCCGCGACTCCGGCGCTTTTCCTTGGAGAGGAAATGGCGGCGCTGCGGCGACGTCTTTTTAAAGGCTGGCCCTCCCAATGCGCATGCCCAAAGAACCTGTACGGAGACGGTTTAGGAGGGAAAACTTCAGAGGGCCTGCAAAAGAGGGGAGGGGGGAGACGAGAGCGTCCAAAGGGTTCGGTCTAGGAATCCGTCTTAGAGGGCCGGCCCTCCGAGCGCCGAGGGCTAGAGCGTCTCCACGTCGACGCTCTAGGAGGTCGTCTCAGAGGGCCTGCCATAAAGTGCGACAGCCTAAAGTGTCACCTGTGTATACACTCTAGGAAATCCGCCTAGTTGGGCCAGCCCTCCGAGAGAGGCCGGCTAGAGCGTCTCCATGGAGACGTTCTAGGGGTTCATCTCAGAGGGTCTGCAATAGAGTGCCACAGCCTAGAGTGTCACCAGGGTACTCTCTAGGAAATCAGCCTTGGAGTGCCGGCCCTCCGAGAGCAGAAGGCTAGACCGTCACAATGGAGTCCTTCTAGGGGTTCGTCTCAGAGGGCCTGCAATAGAGTTTGGCAGCCTAGAGTGTCACTGGGGTACTCTCTAGGAAATCCGACTTTGAGGGCCAGCGCTCCGAAAAAAGACGGCTAGAGCGTCTCCATGGAGACTTTCTAGCAATTCGTCTCAGAGGGCCTGCCACAGAGAGCGTCAAGCCTAGAGTGTCACAAGCATACACTCTAGGAATCCGTCTCAGAGGGCCAGCCCTAAGACGTCAGGCGCCGAAAACGGCAGGACGCACCGCTGCTAGGCAACGGCTGGCCGAGACCGCTGCGGAACAAGTCCGACCGCTTTCCCGTCCCCCACGGAAACATGCACCCGGGTCCAAGTTCCCTCTTCTTCACGACAAACGGGAGCATGTCCCTCTGAAGTTGAGAGAGTGTGACCCCTTCTCCCAGAAAGTCCGCTCTCTTTCTCTCTCTCCCCCGGATTCGCGGCTTTTACTCTCCGTCCCTAAAAATCCAACCCGCTTCTGCCATGCGGGGATACGCAGCAGCCTACAGTTATAAAGCACGCCTCAAAAGGGCATCTAGTCCAACCCCATTTGCCTTGAAGCCATACACAGGAACCTAGAATTGGAAGGGTCCCTGAAAGGGCATCTAGTCCAACCCCTTTTGCCATGAAGCCATAAACAGGACTTTAGAATTGGAAAGGGCCCCTAAAGGGCATCTAGTCCAACCCCTTTTGCCATGAAGCCATACACAGGAACCTAGAATTGGAAGAAGTCCCTGAAAGGGCATCTAGTCCAACCCCTTTTGCCATGAAGCCATAAACAGGACTTTAGAATTGAAAGGACCCCTGAAAGGACATCTAGTCCAACCCCTTTTGACATGAAGCAATAAACAGGACTTTAGAATTGAAAGGACCCCTGAAAGGGCATCTAGTCCAACCCCTTTTGCCATGTCCTTCCTTTTCTCTCTGTTTATTTAAATATTTGCTTTTTGTAATTTTATATATTTCAGTTAATATTTTAATTTTAATGTTTATATATAAATAATATTGGCTTGCAGTAACTCCAAAAATCCACATGATGGCGGACTTCTCCACTTAAGAAGTGGACTGCGCCATCTGGTGGATTTTTGGAGATACTGCAAGATACTATAATATATTTATATACATATACACACACACACGCACACAATTTTAATTATACTTTTAAAACTATAATTTCTTTTCTCTTTATTTTTATGTTTTATATTTTAAAATTTATATATTAAATTTAAATAATATAAATATTTACTTTTTGAAATTTTATATATTTCTGTTAATATTTTAATTTTAATATATAAATAATATTGGCTTGCAGTAACTCCAAAAATCCACCAGATGGCAGACTTCTCCACTTAAGAAGTGGACTGTGCCATCTGGTGGATTTTTGGAGATACTGCAAGACGCTATATATATATATATATATATATGTACACACACAATTTTAATTATATTTTTAAAACTAGAATTTCTTTTTTTTTATTTTTATGTTTTATATTTTAAAATTTATATATTAAATTTAAATAAATATAAATATTTACTTTTTGTAAGTTTATATATTTTATTTAATATTTTAATTTTTATTTTTATATATAGCAAAGCAAAGCAGCTTCATTTATATACCGCTTCATATCGCTCATGGGATGTCTAAGCGGTTTACCGAAAATGAAAATCAAATGGGAAATAAAATTGGAAGGGGACCCTAAAAGGACATCCAATCAAACCCCTTTTGCCATGAAGCCGCAAACATGACCCTAAAACTCTCCTACCCATGTTTTCTTTAAAGTAAAATGAAAATCAAATGGGAAATAAAATTACCAAAAATATAAACAACATAACAATATGAAATCAAGCAAAATAAGTTACTACACACACACTCACACACATATATAAAATAAAAAGAAATTAGAGTATAACGTAAATGCATAAAATAAAATATGGTCATCTAATCAACATGCTTTTGCTGTGCAGGGATACATACATAGGATTCTAGAATTTGAAGACACCCTTCAAAGGACATCTAGTTTTACCCTTTTTGTCATTGAGGGATACACAGTATGGTAGAATTGGAAGGGATGCCTCAAACAACATCTAGTCAAACCCCTTTTGGCATGAAGGGATACACAGGAGCGTAGAATTGGAAATGAGTCCTCAAAGGACATCTAGTCAAACCCACCTCTTCCTTCTATCGTCTGAGGCTGAGACAGTGTTCCCCCCTCTCTGTCTCTCTGGGGGGCAGGGAGGGCAAAGGGGTCGGTGCAAGCCCCCCAGCCTTTCTCCCTGCTCCCCCATTTCCCTCTTCCAGATCAGTCTCCAGAAAGAGGGGCCCCAGGAGCAGGAAGAGGGCCGACGGTCCAAAAGTGGCACCATGAAAGCTTTTTGGAAGTGGAGGACAGCTGCTGGCCAAAGGATCGCCAGGGACACAGCACCAAGACAGGGCAGCAAAGTGCAGGGACAATTGCCATTTGCACTAGCTGTTGCACAAACGCTGATGAAACCCAAGACGTTTGTTTCTTCCAAAGAAAGAAAGAAGGGGAGAAATGCCTAGCCCTGGCCCATGCCCAGCACCAAAGCACCCAGATCCAGAGGAACAGAGAGATCCTGGAGGGCAGCGGAAAAGAGCAAAGCTCTACTCTTGGCAACAAGCAAAGAAAGCATGGACACTTGTGAAGGAATTATTTGGGAGCAGGTCTAAGTGGAGAAAAGTTGCATTTCCCAGTAAGCAGCCTCTTGCCCAGGCCCTTGGGACCGACCCTCAGCCTCACTCAGGCAGATGACGCTGAGGAGGGAGCAAGGACTGGCTGAGCGGCTTCTGCGCTCCTCATCTGCATTGAGGCCTGTAGAGCCAGTGTGGCCATCACAATCCGTTTAAGGGATTGCACAGAACAGCCGTCGGCTACCTCAACAAAAATAAAACCATTAATTTTTCATCAAGTCTGCTTTATTTTTTCTCCACAGGTACTGTGTGAAAAAGGCATTGTTTTTCTTTCTTTCTTTCTTTCTTTCTCTCTCTCTCTATATCAATATATACACATGTATATGTATGTATATTATTCTGTAAATACGTACGTGCACACATACGCTGTCGGGTCACAGCTAAAAAGGTTTCTTTAGAGAATCTAATTTCTTGTGGTTCTTTAGTATACCAATAAACTTAATTGAGATCATGGATACCCTAAGGCAGGGACTGGAGGCAACGTCTGCCTCTAGCATCAGTTACAAAACTGACACAGAGGATACCGTAGAAAACAGAGTAAAAAATTAATAAACGTAAATTACAAAAGAGAGGGCAAGGACACCCCGTTGCCAGGAATTTTCTCCATTCCAAAAGCTGGGCCCAAGACAAGGCAAGAAACACCTCTCTCTGCCTCTCCTAAAATCAGGGCAAAATCTTGGCACGTGGGGCCGTCCATACCCATACCTCTGCTGACATTCTCCTGCTGCCTTGCAGGGCTGCGGACTTGGTTCTCGACCGTTATCATTCCTGCCTCCTTGCCCTTCTCTCCTCTTGTACCAGCCTCAGCAAGGCCTCCCTAGGCTCACTGACCCCGACTGTGTTGCCCCCTTCCTGCTTTTTCGTTTTCCTCCTTCTCCACTTCTTCAGGAGGAAAGCCCCCTTTGGGAAACCCTCCTCCCGGCCTCTGGAAGGCCCGTGATACATTCCTAAAGGAAGAGGTATGGAGTCAACTCATGGGAGATACGATTAAAAAAATAAAATACAATTTCCCTCACCTTGCCTCCGCCGCCACCTCCTCCTCCTCTTCTTCCTTGCTTCCTTCCCTTCTGGTTGTTTCTTCCATTTTCCAGGAACTCCAGTCTCCTCTCTTCCTCCATTCCTTTGGTGGGAGAAGAGAGAAATCAGGCCAACGGACAATGGAAATTAAAGGGCCCCCAATTCCTCCCACCAACACGCCTCTCCGCCCCCCCCCCGCTTTCCCCTCACCGACATGTTACTCATTTCATTTTACATTTATTTTGAATTGCTTTAAAAACATTTTTACATTATTTCATAACATTCTATAATTTAGAGAATTTCTAAATCGTTAATATATAATATATATTACACAAAAACGAAAAGTAAAATAAGATAAGCATCAAAAGGGAGTGAAAGATGACATACAAATAAAAGAATAAAATTAAGCAAAATTTCGTAGCCACCGAACATAGGTAATTGTGAAATCTAAAATAAAATACTTAAAAATTCAGTAGAATTCATTTCATAAAATGCAAAATGCAATTAAAGACAAGTTCACTCTTTTTGAATTAACATTTTTTATTATTTAATTCACTTTGTTTTACAGTTGAAATAATTACTTCTACGCTTTCTACTGTTTATATTCGTTAATTTCATTTCATTTCTAATTTTGGATATATTTTTTTTCCATTGAGATGTGTTTATTCTGTTTCCTTTTATTTTTATTTATTTTCCCCCATTCAATTCAACATCAGGAACCCTTCTTAGAAGGCCAGCCCAAAAATTATAATTCTAAAATTAAGTGAAACAAAAATTTAAAATTATTTGAAAGAGAGAAAATAATAATAATAATAATTATTATTATTATTATTATTTATATCCCGCCCCTCTGCAGAGCAATCGGGGCGGCTTACAACATTAAATTTACATAAAGATATATTAATACAATTTAAACAGAACCTAATAGAATAGAATATAAAATAAACACGAAAATCGAAATAACAGAATTAAGACGAAGTCAACCCGGAGATACAAAGGAAAGAGTAAAATTAAGCCAAAATTAGGGACGACTGAACGTAGAAAATCATGATATCTAAAATAAAATATTTAAATATTCAGTACAATTGCTTTTAAAAGGAGGAGCCAAAGGGGGCTGCGCGCGCACCTTTCTGGGCCGCTCTTCCTCCTCTTTATGGGCTTCTTCTTCTTTACACCCTTTTTGCCATGAAGCCACAAACATGACCCTAGAATTGGAAGGGGACCCTAAAAGGACATCCACTCAAACCCCATTTGCCATGCAGCCATACACAGGATGCTAGAATTAGAAGGGGACTTTCAAAGGACATCTAGTCGAACCCCATTTGCCATGAAGAGATACACAAGACCCTAGAGCGTATCCATGGAGAATATAAAATAAACACGAAAATCGAAATAACAAAGAATTAAGACGAAGTCAACCCGGAGATACAAAGGAAAGAGTAAAATTAAGCCAAAATTAGGGACGACTGAACGTAGAAAATCATGATATCTAAAATAAAATATTTAAATATTCAGTACAATTGCTTTTAAAAAAATGCAAAAGGCAAGAAAAGTCAAATTAAATATGTTCAAACCCCAAAATCTCGCTGAAATACTGGAACGTCGCCAGGGTGACGTCCCAAACCCGCGACTCCAGCGCTTTTCCTCGGCGAGAAAATGGCGGCGTGGCGGAGACGTTTATTTTGAAGGCCGGCCCTTCCAGTGCGCAGGCCCAAAGAGTCTGTACGGAGACGCTCTAGGAGGGAAAACCTCGGAAGGCCTGCAAAAGGGGGAGGGGGGAGACGAGGGCGTCACAAGGGCTCTGTCTAGGAACCCGTTTTAGAGGGCCGGCCCTCCAAGCGTAGATGGCTAGAGCGTCTCAGAGCGACGCTCTAGGAGGTCGTCTCAGAGTGCCTGCCATAAAGTGTGACAGCCTAGAGTGTCACCATGGTATACACTTTAGGAAGTCGGTCTTGGAGGGCCGGCCCTCCGAAAGGGTATGGCTAGAGCGCCTCTATGAAGACATTCTAGGAGTTCGTCTCAAAGGGCATGCAGTAGAGCATGAAAGCCTAGAGTGTCGCCATCATACACTCTAGGAACCAGTCTTAGAGGCCAGCCCTATGACGTCAGATGCCAAGGCGGCATGACGGACTGCTGCTAGGCAACGGCTGACCGAGAGCGCCGCGGAACAAGTCCGACCGCTTTCTCGTCCCCCACGGAAACATGCGACGCTCTAGGAGCTTGTCTCAGGGGCCTGCCACAGAGTGTGACAGCTGTCTCCTACCCATGTTTTCTTTAAAATAAAATCAAAATCAAATAGGAAATAAAATTACTAAAAATATAAACAACGTAAATATATGAAATTAAGCAAATTAACATACTATATATACACATACACAGACATACATTAAAAAAAACAGTAGAACGTAAATGCATAAAATGAAATATGATCATCTAATCAACACCGTTTTTGCTGTGCAGGGATACATAGGATCTTAGAATTGGAAGACACCTGTCAAAGGACATCTAGTCAAACCCCTTTTGTCATGCAAGGATACATAGCTTCCAAGCATTGGAAGGGAACTCTCAAAGGACATCTAGTCCAATCACATTCTGCCATGCAGGGATACATAAAATCCCAGAATTGGAAGGGATACATACCAGTTCCTTTGTTGAGGCTCGCTGCCAGTGGCTCCTTTCGGGTGTTCTGGAAACTAGACTCAGATGTTGCCTTTGAGAGCCATTCTAGCATCCAAAGTTCCCACAAGGCACTTTCTCAGCCATGTCCTAGGGCTTGGTCTTACAGGGTCTGCCTGTTGAGGGATCCACATTCTGGAAGCTCTAGCAACCGCTGCTAATTTAAGCAAGTAATTATGCCAAAAAGTAAATGGACTCTTTTGGGGAGGGGGGCGTGCATTGACACATACTGGGGCAGATGTTCAGCCTGCTCCCAGTCCCTGGGTTTCCAGCTTTTCATCTTTCTGGGTGGGGTCTGCAGTGAGGCGGGGGGATGTAAGGATCTGCTGAGATCCTACACCAACATGCCGCCCTTCCCAGCTGCTTGACCACAGGCAGAAATACTGAAGCCTGACGGGAAAATACTTCATGTGAGTTTTCTTGCTCAAGATGAGGTGCGGAAGAGGCAGGCAACGATGAATTCTTTCTTCCTCAGATGGATGAGCTCAGGATGGCCCACCAGCTGGCCTGCCTGCCTGGGAAGGATCATTGTGTCTCCCGCTCAGAGCAATTCATGGTGGGGTCTCCTTCCACCAGTCCTTGATTCCCCCCCCCTCGGCCACCAGCCAATTTTTGCCCCAACCCCAACAATTAATCTGACTGCAAAGGAAACCATGGTATTTCAAATAATAAATTTTATTGTTATGCCCACCTGATAAAAACCGGTATCAGTTACATGCAAACTATAGCAAATCTTGAAGCGACTGATGCCTACACAGGGCAGGTGACTGCTTGGGCACATGGTTCCAATCTGCCAGGCAGGAAGCAGGCTGAGGGCCCAGCATAGTGGCCTATGCCAGGATCTTCAGAGCGGACAGGATTGTGACCAGCCACCTCCTCTGCTTCGTCCCAGCATGGCCAGGAAAGCCCCCATCCTCTCCTGCAGATTCCTCTGTAGTGCTCGTTCTCTACCAATGGGCCCTCTCACCCCTTGGGGAGCAGAGCATCTGAACAACACACGGGGTCAAAGGGAGGCTGCTGCCCTCTGCCCTTGGCCCCCTGGAGACTCCCCATTTCCTCAGGCAGCCTGGGAAATGGGGGGGGGGGTGTTCCGGCCTTCGTCTCAAAAACACTGGGGATCAGTCATGTGGCAGTGGCTCCCTGCCTTTCAAGGAAGAAAGTCCCTAAGGACGTCAGAGGGAGAAAGAAAGAGAGATGGGGCTACACAGGTGGTTTCACACACTGGCTGCCTTCCCTCATCTCCTGTCACAGTGATGGAAAATCCGACGTAAGCAGAAGCAGCAGTTGAATCACATAGCCTGTGTGATAAATTACAGCTATTTCATACAACGTTAACTGCAGCGTAACACAACACAGGGAACAGCCACCCTCGGCTTAATGCCTTACCAGTTTCCAGTAGGGGTCAGTCGCTGCAATCACATGGGCCTAGCACACTTTAAAGTCCCTGCCTCTCCCCCTGAAACCAAAGGGACTCAGATGTCCTTCCTTGGCCTAGCAGCGTTCCCTGGCTAAACCTCTCCGCTGAGCCCCCAACTTAGTCACTTACACCTTCCCCACAGAACTGGTTCCTCTCCTCCTGTTCTCCCGAGGTTGAGTGTGCCAGACAAACACCATTTCTTCATCCTCTAGGATCACTCAGGTGTTATCCAGCCCTATGCTTGAAAACCAATACATGCCTCTACTTGATGGGACAGTTTCTCTTCCCTTGGCCATTGCACCTCTAACCAAGCATGATAATCCTTTCATGCAACTTCTTCCCAAATCAATTATTCATCTAGAACACAAAAGCATCTGTAGCTACTCTGTAATGAGGTGGAGAATTAGCTCCAAAGGAAACAGCCATTTTGATAGTCAGTTGGGTATAACCTGAAGCTAGAAAGAAAGCAAGCTACCCATCTGGTGCAATAGTGGTGCCACCCTTTCACTTTGCCTCTCGCTTTCTCTGGACCCAAAGAAGCCACAAGTGACCTCCTTTATGCTGGTTAGACGGTTTTGGGAATTAATAGGTAAACAGCACATGGCTAGCAAGCCAATTCAGCAGCCCTTTAATGGACACCCAAATTGTTTTGGAACTTGCCACCTTCACCCCTCCCCAGCCTCTCAGAACTAGCGTGCATCTACCCACCCACCCTTCACTCAGTTACTCAGGGAAGAAAAGCCTCTCCACTGTAGCCAAGGCCCTCCATGGCAACTGTTGGCAGCTGAAGGATCCCTCCAGAGCAGCCATTGTCCCATCATGTCTGAACGAATCTAGGAGCAGCTGCCGCCACCACCGCCGCCACTTCTTCCGTAACAGATCTGCTTGACCACAGCCTTATGTCCACCGCCTGCCTGGGTGCGCCCTCCTCTGGGCCATCGGCCGGTCCGTCCTCATCCCTCGAGGGCGACAGGCTCTCCTGCCCCTCTGTGTCACTCGCTTGCCCCTCGCCAGACTCCAGGATGGTCGGGAGAATGCCTTGCGTGGGGCACCGCTTCTTGAGGCTGACCAGGAAGGGCTGCGGCAGAGAGAAGATGTCCACGTTGTTGCCCAGGTCGATCCAGGTGATGCTGGGGAAATTCCGGGGGTCCTTCAAGGCCTCTGTCAGATCCCGGAGGATGGCCTTTGTGAGTCTGTTGCCATTGAGGGAAAGCGTGGTGAGGCGAGGCAGGGCGCTCAGCACCGGCAGCAGCTGGAGGAACATCTCGTCCGTCAGCTCTGTGAAGCAGAGCTCCACGTTCTCCACACAGGCCGAGCTGTTCTGGAGGTAAGCGGTGACCCGTTCCAGCTCCTTCAAGGTCAGAGGAATGCCCGAAAGGTCCACCGTGTTGTCCAGCGGATTTCCCACCAGAACCGCTTTCAGGCTGCAAGACAAGAGAGAAGGGGACATTCCTGGGCTGGCCAGTTGGCCACGCCAGGACCTGCCCTCAAACATGCCCAGCCTGTCTGTAGGAAGGGTCCTCAGGAACGACAACTACTAGGAAGAAGAAAGCTAAGCAAAGCCAATAGTTCAGGAGTGAGTGAGAGGGACACTAAGATTGTCGTCAATTTGGAGAATGTGAGAAAGATGGCTAGCAATATCCAGGTTTTCAGGTTATGCTTTCCCCAATGTCCCACACAGCTCTTGCAGACTATCCTAGAAATGTGTCATGTAAGGTAGAAAAGGCTGAGGCTGAGACAGAAAAGAGAGCACCTGGGTGTGTTTTGTGGAGGAAGCAGCACAGCCTGCCTCAGACACAGCAAGGGCCCGAAGTGCTAGAGAGTCAGACCAAGGCGCTCCTTGACTCCAGGAGGCCTGGCAAAAGAAGGGCAGCCATCCTCATAGCCATCCCCCGCTCTCCGCACAAGGAGGAAAACACACAGGAACCACAGAAGCAGCACCTCAGCCATTCTCCTAGGCTCTTTCGGGGATTTTGGCAATACGAACCAGAGAGGTGGGCAGCCATGAGCCCTCTCTTGACAACCACAATCTGTTGCTCAGGAAATAAAGAAAGAAAGAAAGAAAGAAAGAAAGAAAGAAAGAAAGAAAGAAAGAGCAGCTGGCCAATGGGAAGGAGGGAGGAAGGGAGGGTGCATGCATGCCAGGCCACTAAAGAGCACCATCTTCTTCACACCCCTCCTGCCCCGCTGGGTCTCGGCCCCCAAGTGAATTGCACAACAGCAGCCCACCCACACGGCTCTGCCTTCGCATGAGGAGCCACCTGCGGACCCCCTCCGCTAAATCTCCCACCCGTCTGGGTAGAACTCTGCGACACTCGCAAGCAGGCACAAAGTCACAACCCTCACAACTGAGTGGTGGGATTGCCAAGCCATCTTTGTGCGTAAGAGCTGCAATCCAAAGTGCCGAAAGAAGGTGGGCTAAGCTGACCAGCATTTCTCACAGCTGGGCCCAGAAAAAGGCACCCTCTCAACCCAGAGAGGCACTTGTGGAAGTCAGGGGAGAGCCTTGGGCTCAGCCTCCGGGTTACAGGGTGGGTTGGGTTGGGGACATTTTCAGTGCAGGAAAGGGAAGCTGATCCAGAGACCACCTTTCCCCCAGAAACGGCATGGATTACGTTTCAGGGATTACGTTTGTCTGTCTTTTCGCTGCCCCAGACCTCCACTGTTTCATCCCGGGCTGTCTTTTGGAGACCCATATTTCCCTCTTCAAATGCATGATCCAGTAGGCTTACAAGATCTGTTTTAAGCATCCCAAATTCATTACTACTTATGTGTGATATTAAGTGTTTTAAATCTTTTATTGTGAACATTTTTCATTGACTTTGTATGGGAGCCACCTTGGGTCCCACTCTGGGAGACATTTGCTTGTCATTCAACAGACACAAGACCTCAAAAGCAAGCTGCCCAACAGCACTGTCTGGAGATATTCCCAAACATTCATATGTTAAAGAAACATTATGTATTAATGCCATTCTGGGTTAAATTTATTTGTATATTAACCACACGTAAGCATGTGCATTTATTTTTACTCATATAATAATGCTGGTAAACATTTCTGCATTTTGTGTAAATAAAGGTACAGATATACTCTACAGGTACGGAGACCTCTATTATTTTTATTTTTGGCAACATTAAATGATGGCTGGATGGTAATTTCAGGGGGGGGGAAGGCAGATGAAAGAGAGCCCCCCCCCACCTTAATACTCTTTTTAGAAATCAAGTGTTGCGCTGCTGAAAACAGGAAAACAAATGCCAAAAGCATGCCTACCTGACTAGATTTTACCCAGCACAACTTTCAGTTTCTTTCCAATATCCTCAGTAGCAGCAGACGGGTGGTGAAAGCCAAAAAGAAATTAATCTCCAATTAATCTGAGTGAAGATTAGGAGGAGGACAGGTTGCTAACCTTACTCGACCAGGAGGAGATGGGGGGGCGGACAGTGCCCTTCTGCCCCCTTCCCTTCAGGCCCAACGGGCATCTCCCTTTTTCTGCCAGCAGCAACACAACAAGAGCATCACTCAAGAGGAAAAGGGCTACACAGAGAGGCAGCAGATGCGGGCGGACACAAGCTCCGCTTGGCAAGTGTGTCTTCCCCAGCTCCAGCCCCACGGGCAACATATATTTCAACGTGTATTTCTCTCATCTCTAATCTCCCTTTCTGGCAGAGCTGCCAGGAGACAGGCTCCTCTTCACAAGGGATGGAGAGCCTGGACCCTGAGGCAAAAAGCATCTTCAGCCGACAAGCCCCGGCTCCCTCCCTCCCTCCCTCTTTCTCTTTCTTTCTCTCTCTCCCTTCCATGCAGAGCCAGAAATCCAGGGAGCCATTTCCAGACACAAAAGCACACAGAATGCAAAACCTCGCCATGCTTGTCCTCACAGGTAGGCACTGCAGCCTGAACTCCGTAGGGCAACGGGGGCAGAGAGCAACAAATGGAGACCCTCCTCACGCACTAAGACCAAATGAAACACTTGCCCATCAAGCCAAGTCAGAGTCTCCCGATGGCAGTAGTGGATGGCAGGTGCTCTCTCAGGGGAGAGAGACTGCAAAGGACAAGAGGAAGAGCAGCTTTCAGGCCCCAGGGTGCAGCAGACCCTCCTGCAAGCCCTCCATCCTAAGGCCAGTTGCAAGAGCTCAGGGCTTTCCTTTGCAACACCTCCTGCGGCAGTAACAAGGAAGGCACCATCCAACCAACTGAAGAGGCCTAGAAGGGGCTCTTGCAGCCTGCCTAGCGCTTGCTTGAAAAGGCCTGCCTGGGACTCCCAAAGAGAAAAGACCCCCCCCCCCATCTCCAAGCCCTCTCCCCAGGGCTGCTCCCACAGAGCTCCCATCAGTCAAGTGCGCCACACACGCTCACGCACGGCTTGTGCTGTTTCTCAAACTCCCACCAGCCCCCTCCAGACCAAGCCCCCACTGGCTCCCACCCCACAACCCCTTCCGCTTTGGGGGGCAGGGGACCCCCAGCACTCACCAGGCCTGGGGCTTCTTCTTGACAAGGCCTTGGCGCCGCCACTGGGAGTGAGGGCTGAGGTGGTAGGTCAGCTGCCGGCAGAGCTTCTCCAGGGCCCCCAGGGAGTCCCCCTCCTGCAAGGGAAGGAAAGGGGTGAGCAGAGGGAGGAGGCCAACTTCCCTGCGGGCCCCAATGCCATCCGGAGGGGCCAGGCCTGCCCCTGGGAAAGGCAGCACCTGGGCCATTGACCCACTGACCCCCAATGCGGCACCATGCAGGCGGGCAGAGGAGGGGTCTCTGATCCTCCCAGAATCATTAGCAGCATCCTCTCAACCATCTCAATTCTCGCCCCACACTGACCCCCCCCATGAAGATTAGGCTCTGCCCATCCCTCCTCCTCCTGCCCCCACTAACAGCAGCCCCCAAAGAGCAGCCTCCATCCCACACTGGATAACAGAGCACCAAGAACAGGCCCCCCTCCCCAAAACACACTCTCTGTGGTCTTCTAGAATCAGGTTGGTCAAAGGGCAGTCGTGGGGCCGCAGGCAGGGCCCTGCAAACAAGCCCCCCAGACGTCCGTTTTGCTTGTAAGAGGGGGGCTGGACAGCCTCTCTGGGAAGCCCAGGAGAAGTGCCCACCAACATAAAAAATGCCTGTTTTTCAGAAGAAGGAGTCAGCTTCAGTGAAAACAGCCAAGGGAGTTTGGGGCTCAGTATTTTAACAGTCTGCCCCCTCCCCCTCCCCCGCAGGTGCCCCTGACCGCTGACCTCCCTGCCCCCCCCCCCCCGTAGAAAGAGCAGAGTGCCAAGAGACCGCAGGGCTTGCTCTGTATGAAAACAGGTTTAGAAGTTTTGAGATGGAAGCGGTCCAAGGACATCCTGCCTGCAGGTCCTGCCCATCTGGTGTTATGCAGACAGACCCCCACCCTTTGCACCCCAATCCACATCTCTGGTGCTTTCCAAATGCTATCCTTCCAGAAGTGAGTGAGCAAGAAGAAACTGATGGGACCCCAGGGAGCTGGTTAATTGGCCTGTGTGGGTCAACCCCCCCATGGCATCCCAGCATGAATTCTTTATCCGGCCTTGTAAAATATTCATGGTGACCTCTTTTGCACAACAGGATACACCTGCAGGCAGCCAACCTGACTGAGAAAAGTATGGGTCTCAGAGGTGAGGAGCAAAGGCTCTCAAGGAACCCCCCTCCCCATCTGTCTCTCTAGACACACACACACACACATTTCCTCATGGGCCCATTTGCCACAATTACTGAAATGTCCTCCCCAAAATATTCCATGATCAGAAACTAAACATTTATATTTCAGCCTAAGTCTACCTAGTAGACGTCTTATTAACTTTGACGTTGCTTTTAAAAAATGTTTAAATGGCATGTAATCCCTTTTTAAATAAAAAAATACTTTACAATAAATACAATAAATACAATAATACAATAAACAAATTCACAGCCACTGTGACCTCCGCTGGATGGATGGGGGGCAGACACTCAAGGGTGTCCGGGGGGGGGGGGGGAGATACACAAAAGAGCAACAAACGTTCTCCCTGCCCCACTTCCTTCCCCTGAAGTGACCCCATGCCTCCTCCTCACTCAGTTGTGAACAAACAACTAAATAATTGATCAGGGAACCGGTATGCTTTCCTGTGCAGAAAACACACAGGACTTGGGGGAAGTCAAGTCACCTAACTTGCTGCAGCTTGGAAGATGGCCGGCCACCCCTACCCCAACCCTTACGCCTTCCTTGTGCCCTGACTCCCTTGCTTGCTGGCCATCTCTCCATGTGCCTCCTGCTCCATGGGCCAGGCTTCCCTCCTCCTCAGCTTCAGAGTTTCCAGAGACTCTTCCTTCCTTCCTTCCTTCCTTCCTTCCTTCCTTCCTTCCTTCCTTCCACTCCTCCTCCCTTCTTCCCTCCGCCTGTGTTGCATGTAAACTCTACTTGCTCGTTCCTTGATGTTTAGATGCTTAGATCCAACATGTTGATGGATTGTGTGTTTGTGTGAAATAAAATTATCCTGAGCACCTAGGGAGAGCTTCAACCTGTTTCTCAGAAAGAGAGAAAGTTCCTTTCACATTTCTCAAATACAGAAAAACAAAAAATGCCTGAGAGAGAAAAAAGTCAATACACTTCCTACCAGTGCACTCAATCGCATGCCTCCATGGCCTTATTAAATGAAGTGGACTCAAAGAGCAATTACATGTGCTAAATAAGCATCCGCAGCACAATGCGTGGGGGTCATGGGGGGAGACCAGCGTGACCCAGACATTGCTCTGAGAGCTGGTGGGGGACATAAAACCTCTCCCAGGACAAGGGGTCAGAGAGGGAAGAAGAAGCCTGGAAGTAATTCCCCTCCCTCCACTCTCTCGGGGGGCTGCAGGACATCGTACCCCTAGATCAACCACACCAGTTGTGGGAAGGTTTTTCTTTCTGATGGTGTCAGAAATACAGCTCTTCTTCTTCTCATTGTGCTGCACAAAAATGTATGCATGCAGACACACATTCGGGATGCTGCTCGACATCCCAGATGCCTCCTTTTGAGATCCACAAGAGTGCTTCCAGCCAGCTCCAGGTGTGGATTTTGGAACCTCTGGGGGTCCCAGGGATAGAAAAGAGGCTCCCAGACTCACACACCGCAGCTGCCCACCCCTACCCACAGTGATGGGGGAGGCATTATTTCCAGGTGAGAGAAAAGCTGCAGCTTTGCGACTGGAGGGTCAAAACCCAAAAGACTGACCCAGCCGAGAGCAGCCACAAAGCCAGTCTAAATTTATTTTTCTCACGTTAGAGAAGGAAAAAGAACGGAGGGCTGGCAGAGCAGGCAGGATGGGCATCAGGTGCAGCTGTGCAGAGGAGCCCAGAGGCTTGGCTGCAGAGACAGGGGAAGTCTGTGAAAAATCTGGGCAAGACCTTTAATTCTATAACAGGCAGTAAGTAGAGGTAAGGCAAAGAAAGAGAAATACGAGACAAAGCGAGTGGCACAACCAGAGGCAGCAAACCCCACCAAGGGGAGTTTGTGGCACCTGGAGATTTGGGGCTCTTTCTTAGGAACCAAAGAAAGTCCTTGCTCTGCCAGGGTCTCTCCCCAACTCCTTTCAAACCACTCTTGAAGGACACTGGCCCCACTAATCCCAGTGGCTTCACAGGCGTCAAGAAGGCCTCTGGCACACGCCTGGAGGGAGGCACACCTTCCTTCTCCTGCCAGAGCAGCATCTGCTGGGTGCTAGAAAGCCCAGGCTCAGAGCCATCAGGCCAGCTGCAAGGTGGCCCTCCATAGAAGCATTCTGGATTTCTTGGCCACATACCATGCCCTCCCTCCAGTTCCTGCCTGTTCTCCCTCTTCCCCAAAAAAGTCACAAGTCAGTTGAGCGAAGCTGAGCCAAGTCCACCCTTTGCTACAACAGAAAAGGAATTGGTGGTTTCACATTACATGAAAAGGGATTCCATCTCAACACCAGGAAGCACCTCCTGACTGCAAGAGTGGTTTGAAAATAGAATATGGACTGCCTTGGCGGGTGGAGGACTCTCCTTCTTGGGAGCTCTTGAAACAAAGGATGGATGGGCATTTCTCAGGAGTGGTGTAGTTGTGGATTCCTTCAAGGGGAGGGGGGCTGGACTGGGTGGCCCTTGGGGTCCCTTCCCACAATAGGATTCCATGATTCTGTGTGCAAGAAGCCACTTACCGGTTTGGGGCAGTGGATGTACCTGGCGAGGCTGATGATCAGGTCATGAGTGATGGGATCCACTAGGTTCCGGAAGCTGGCATAGCGATACAGCACATCGTCCAGCGAGGTGGACTCCATGCCCAGGTCCTGCAGAGAGAAGAGGAACAGAGCTAAGCAGGCCACAAGGGCCCAGGAGTCCCTCCATGGGTCAGCCAGTGCCCCAGAGACCAAAGGGCAGGCGCAAGACCATGGCACAGACTTTGCAGTCTCAATTCCCAAAGCAAAAGCAGCTTCATTTATATACCGCTTCATATCACGCTATGGGATGTCTAAGCGGTTTACAACTGTAAGCTCATTGCCCCCCAACAGTTGGGTACTCATTCCCAGCCTCATTCCATGGAGCTCTATGGGGTTCAGGACTCCCCAGAGCTGAAAAATCTGAGAAGCTGAGCCAGAGGTGAAGGAGCAACCAGCCCTGAGCTCCCCTGGGCATCTCCACACCAGAGCGGACCCATGGATCACGGTCCCCCTGCTTGGCGCATTTGACACACACTTTCCCAGTTAGAGAGCACCATCCGAACCCTTAAAATTAGCACCTGAAAAGCCAAGGGACACAAGATGAGGATATGGAGCATACACTGTTCCCTATGCAGCCCCCCAGTGCCCTCTATCAGGGAAAGGCCCTCTGCCTCCCCATCAGTACCATGCAGAAGGACCCCTGCCCCCAGATGTGATGGCCACTCACCCTTGGCTCTCACTGGCCCCCTCCCCTCGACTGCTCCTTTAGCAGACAGCTTCTCATGAAACCAAAGACACGTCTGCCCTTTTCTATATTCAAGGGATCCAGCATGGCTACCATCAGGGAAAGCAAGGAGCCACTGTTTGGCCAGGTGGCTGCCTTCCAAGGAGACTGTGCCAATCCCTGAGAGAAGGGTGGCTGCCTTGGCATGGAAGCTCCAATGGCAATTCTCTGGGTAGAAAAGGACCAGTAAAGCCTGGCAAACGGGGGGTTGGGGTCCTCAAGGCCAGAGGAGGATCCCCAGAAGGGAAGGCAGGCTCTGGGGGGGGGGCACATTCTTCTCTGCGTCTGCCCCCCTTCCTTCGTCCTCAGAAACACAAAGGCCACCAGTGGCTCTTCATGCTTTGCTCGGGAGGAAAGACTTGCTGCTCCCCGCCATCCTTCAGGAACGGCACGTAGCAGCCGCCGGGCAAGGCAAGGCCAGGCCAAGGGGACGGGAGGCGGACGGGCGCCAGGTGGTGATCTCATCCCCAGGGCCACCCTTGCCTCAATCATCCCCAGCATCCTCTCCTGCTCTCTCTCCACCAGACCAGACTAGAGGGAAGGGAAGACAAAGCAAACCTGACCTGAATGGGAAATGTACCTTCCAGCGGAGCTCATGCTGCTCTCAGCAGAAGGGGAGGCTCTCCGCCAGGGCCGGCCAGATTCCCAAAAGAGGGTCCTTTCTGGGACCATTCCAGTTCTATGGAACAGAGAGGGCCCGCGGGGGGGGGGAGGAGGGAGGTTTGCAGGGAGAAGCCAAAGCTGCTCCTCCTTCTGCAGGTGAAGAAGCCTCTTACTTGCTTCAGGGGCACCTTTGTCTTTGTTGGGGGGGGGGGGCTGAAGGAGAGGATTTGGGTTCAGGCCCCTCCAGGGCTTTGAAGAAAGGTCCACTGGGTGAAAGAGTGGCCTTTAGGGCGGATGGAGAGCTCTCCCCTTCCCTCTTGAGGAAGACCACTGGGTTCGTGGGGCAGGGTCAGCAAGCAGCCCTGGCTCTTTGGCCGTCTGCCAGTTCATGAGAGGCAGACTGTGAACAATGGAAGGCAAGGGCAGGATGATGCCTCAAAATGCAGGGAGGGGGAAGCCCCTGCCAGCCACAAAGGTGGTGTGTGTGTGTGTGTGTGTGTGTGTGTTGCCTCTCTTTTCCTGCACACGAAGGAGAATGAGGATGCTCCCCACCCCCAATTCCTCAAATGGCAGCTGCCCAGGCACTGCTCCAGGCGGCTGTTTCACGCACACAGCCCCAACCGGAGGAAGAGGAAAAGGAAGAGGAAGAGGGGTGGGATGCCTCTTCCAAGAGGGAGGGAGGGAGGGAGGGATGCAGCAGAAACCAGGACAAGAGGAGGAGGAGGAGGAGGAGGAGGAAGAGGCAGCCGCCGCCTGGGCCTCTCTAGCCGAAACCAGGGACATTCATTCGCCTCTTGCCGTCAAGTGTTTCAGAAGAATCCCTCTTCGTATTCACTGCCTTCTTTTAAGCCCCTGGAACTGAGGGGCCTCTTCCAAAAAGAAGCCCAAATGTTTATGGGCTGCGTGTGCGAGAACTAAATCTGAGAGACAAAAAAGACCCCGAGGAAACCACGTGCCCCCCCCCCCAAACACAGCCATGGGAATAAGGGGGGGGGGGGTCCGTTCTCTTTCTCTGTGGGACAGCACTGGGCGGCTGCTTCTCCCCCCGCAAACGGGGGGCGGGCAGAGGAGGGGGCCTTTAGCACAAGGCCCAGAGCAAGCCCCCCCCCGAACCCGGAGCCCCCGGCCGGCCCCCTCCATCCCCATCCCCATCCCCATCCCCCTGGACCCAGGGACAGGGACTGCCATGGCAGACCCTCCATGCCTTGCCAGCAGCGGCCTGCCTCTCTTTCTGTCTCTTTCTCCCCCCCCCCCCGAAGGGTCCCATTTTGCCTCGGGGCAGAAAGGAGGGCGCCCGGAGGCGGAAGGGCCGGAGGAAGGGAGGGAGGGAGGCAGTCCGGGAAAGGGGGCTTTGAGGGCCCTCCCTCCCTCCAGCAGGGGAGTGGGCTGAGAGAGTGTGCCTGGGTTAAAGAGCAGGATCTCTTCTCCTGGGAGGAGCCGTTCAGGAGGGGAGTCAAGGGGGGGATGATGATGATGATGATGCCCTAAAGTGGGGGGGGGGGGAGAAGAGAGGGGTGCCCCCAGAGCCCTGCCTTTGGGCGGAGGAGAGTATGGCTTTCGCCTGCCGCCCTCAAAAGAGAGAGAGAGAGAGAGAGAGAGAGATTATGAAGCAACTTTGGTTTCCTAAAAGGCTCTTTGGAAGCCGGGGCTCCGTCTAGAGGGACGCGGGGGGGGGGGGGGGGCTGCGTGTCTGCCATGGAGACGCCGCCGCCGCCGCCAGCCCCAAGGGCAAAGGGCAAAGGGCAAAGGCTCCTTCCCTCCCTCCCTCCCTGCCTGCCTGCCTCCCTGCCGTGTCCGCCGCCGCCGCCGCCGGTGCGCCGTTACCTGTCTGAGGCTGCGGAGGAGCTGCGAGGCCTCCGGGTGCCTTCCCTGCTTGGCCAGGCGGAGCAGCTCCTGCACCAGGCCCACGCGGCGGAGGTAGGGCGCGGGCAGGGCGGCGCCGACGCCGACGCCGACGCCTCCATCGCCTCGGCCGGCTCTCCCCGCTCGGGCCCGGGCCCTGGCGCCTCTTCCGCGGAGGAGCGAGGCCACGGAGGCCGCCGCCACCAGCTCCCCGCCGGACCACGGGGGAAGCAGCAGCCGAAGGAGCACCAGCCGCGGAGGAGGAGGAGGAGGAGGAGGAGGCCTCCTTGCAGACCCGCCTCCCTCCTCGGCCTCTCCGTCTCCCTCTCCGTCTCCCGCCGCAAAGACCGAGGAGGAGGACGGGGAGGAAAGGGAGGAGGGCGCGGCGCCGGGGGCCAAAGCGCAGCCCGCCTTGCTCTGCCTGGCCCCCATCACGCCCCAACAGGAACAGGAAGCGGAAGGGGAAGCGGAAGGAAGGAAGGAAGGAGCGCTGCCTGGCCGGCTCTCGCTCTCGCTCTGAGCAAACTGTTGCGCCGGAGGGAGGGGCGGAGGGGAGGGGCGGGGCTTCCTCTGCGGGGGCTCCTCCCACTCCCTTCCCCCTCCCAGACAGAGAGAGAGGGCGGGGCCAGGAGGGCCAGCGTCCTCTGAGCACGTGCAGAGCGCCTGGCCTGGCCCCGCCCCGCCCCCCGGGCTTCCTTCGGGTCTTTTCCTCCTTGAAGGGGGGGGGGTAGGTGGCCCTCTGAAGGGGCTTCCTTGGCCTCATGGGCCCATCCTCCGAGGCTGAGAGAGTGTGACCCGCCCAAAGTCATCCATCAGTCAGTGGTCTTCCAGCCACTGGGCCTCTCTCTCTCTCTGAAATGGAGGGAGGAAAAGGCCCTCCTCCTCCTCCTCTCTTTCCATGGGGCTTCAAGGGGGAGACTGGGCATGACCTGGATCCCAAAAGCGGAGGGAGGCCCTTCCCTCTCCTCCTCCTCCCTGGCCCCTGGGGAGCCCCTGCCCTGCTCTCCCGGCTGGCAGGCCCCCTTCCCCGATTCAGCCTCCCTTCTGGGGAAAGCCCTCCTAGAAGAGCCACGCAGAAGAGGGACCAGCCAAAAGCCAGGAAGGGCCTCCTCAGGCCGGGGGCCCCTGCCGCCTTTGGGGGGCCTGCCCTCCGCTCACCCCAAAAGGAAGGCGATGAACCAACCTCCTGAAAGGAGACGCCGGTGGTGGTCGTAAACGTTTTATTTATTTATTTATTTATTTATTTTGCAAAGCAATATCCACATTTGCCAAACACAAACAATCAGCCTAGGAGAGAAGTGTCCTTGTCCAGCCCAAGGAGGAGGCGGCGGAGGCGGCCCAGAGGAAGAGGGACCCCCTCGGCCCCTTTCCTCTTCCTCCCGAGGATCCCAGAGGCAGAAGAAGAAGAAGAAGCAGGGAGAGAGACCACGAACCTTCCTCGCACGCTGCGCTGCCGGCCGGGAAGAAGGGCAGACTCCGAACAAGAAAGCGCAAACGGAATCAAAACTGATTCAAGTAATAGCCAAACGAACGGGGAAAGCAAGAGACGAGATCAATATGATCCGAACAACCGCTGCAAGGCCCCTCCGGACGGTCCCTCCTGCTGCCCAGGTGAGCTTGGCTTCCAAATCAATGCCCCTTGACCCCCCCAAAAAAACACACACACTCTTCAACCGGCCCCCCAACCCCCCAAAGACCATCTGGAAAGGACCATAAAAGCAAAAGGGAGCGCAACGCTCTTCTCCCAAAGCCAACCTGTGATCATGGCCTGCTTTGTGGCCACTTTCTTTCAAAGGCTTTCTTTACAGCCACAGAACGCGCAGCAACCACCGCTTTGTGGAAAGACACCCAAGGAGCAAGGAAACGCTTCCCCCTGAAAGCAAAACCACGCGTGGCATCGCTTCCACGGCTCTTGAAGAGGCCACTTCCATCACCGGTGGGGGCTTCGTGGGAGGAAAAACCAAAGGGATCACCTCAAGGGAGGGGGAGATGCTGCAAAAGTGTGTGTGGGGGTGTCTGTGGCCCCGGGTGCAAGCTGGCATCATTAAGGCAACCCAGCAGCAGCTTCAGAGCAGAGACCGGAAGATGTCCTGCAATTTCTGCATCCCATTATAGCAGAGCAAAAAGGAGATTGTGCATGGAATGCCGTCTGGGAAAAATGGAGGAGAAACTCCAGCCTGGACTCGAATGCACCAACAGCTGGGCCGCCCCCAAACACCGCTTCCTGGATGCTTCTTTCCACAGCACCAGAGGCTCCTGGTCGCGCCTTCCTTTCATGGGGGGGGGGGGAGGAAGCAGCACCATAGACGCTCTAGTCTTAGCGCACAAGAGGCAACTGCAGGAAAGCCCTCTCTCCCCAAGCGCCATGGACGTCAACAGCAGCCATGCAAGAGAGAGAGGGCCAGCCGTGAACGCAGGTCCCCAAATGCAGGTTTCCCACCAATGGTCAGCCGTGGATGGAGACCCAGCACACACCTCTCTAACAGCCCCCTGGATCAACTGCCTGAACCAGTTCAGCCCTCAGCAAACCGCCTCTCTGCATGCACACCCGCCGCACAGGACAGGTTGGCCTGGGGCTTCATCCCAGCAGCAATGGCCCCAATATGAGGCCCAGGCTGGAACTTCCACCACAAGCAAGAAGTCTCTCCAAGATGGCCGGTGCTGGCATTGAGCGCTTCCACAGGCAAAGTAGCATACGGTGGAGCAGTGCCTCTCTTACTTAAGAAAAATAAATCTAAAATTACAAGCACATCATCTTTCCTAACTACAGCCAATACAACATGAACATGTTGGGTGTTTCAAACAAATCTAGAAAGGTTGGTATCTTTTGGCAAGCAGGGAGCAAACAGGAAGAAGAAAACAGCGACAAACACATTTGGTTTCGTGGAGCAGAGCAGCGGCTTTGGAGCTGCCTCTGCGCGGAGGCCAGATCACAAGGAAGAGGAAGATAAGGTGCTTATATTCCGAGACACTTGCAAAAGGCACCTGGGCTGTCCATGGCAACACTCCTTTGCCCCAGCCCCAGCCCCTGCCCAAAGTCTCCCTGGCCCAGAGTCCCACGGGAGAGTCCCGTGCAAACAGGCAACCCAGACTCCCTCCAGTCCCGGCTGCAGGGGCACAGCCTCTTCCAAGCAGACCCCTTACATAAATAACCATTACAGGCACTTGAAATGTCTTTGGTTGGAGTAACCCAACGCTGCAAGGTAATTCATAATGAATCAAGGCCCGGTTCTGGGTTCGGCAGGCAATGATCGCAGATTCAGTCCCTTGCAGAAGGAAGCGGCAGCCCATCACGCTTCTGAGAAAGCAATCTAAGGAGAAAAAACATGACCATTAAGGGGGGGAGGGCCCTTTTAGGTTTCTGATTATTATACCAATTCTAGAATTTTGCTATATGTCTGCACTCTGCAGCTTGGGACAGGAGAGACTTGGAGCAAGCAGCAGGTAGGAGTCATCCTGGTGCACAAGAGACTACAATGGAGGAAGCAGGCACTCAGTGCCAGGCAACAGGAAGGAGAGCCTTGGGTGGCTGAAATCAAGTTGCTGCCCCTCCGGTATTCTCTGGGAGGTCACTCTCTCAGCTGAGAATACAACAGGGTATCCTCTATACTCCTGCCATCTCCTGCTGAGCTCCATGGAGGAAGGACTAGGACCGCAAGTGTGGTCCAGAAGGCAAGGCGAGAGATGGGAAAGTGTGTTAGGTCTACAGGGAGAGGATAAGTATGAGCCATAATGTGATCTCTCTCTCATACATGCATGCACATACACACACAGAGCCAGCTAACAGAGAGGCCCCTTGGTCTGCTGGGGCCACTGGCCAGAAAAGCAACTGTCTACTCTCTGGGGCTGATGCAGAAGCGAGTATGAACTGGTGCCACTTTCAGCCAGTGAGAAGAGCACAATGCAGGCACTCAGTGCTGAGCCGACTCCCAGTCTGCAAGCAGAACGGTTGTCAGAACAGCCGCTTCAGCATCAGCATCTGCCTCGGTCACCAGGAAGGTTGCCTGCTTCCTCCCTTCTTCCCTCCCTCCCACTCCGAAAGGCTCCAGGAATCTTTTCCACACATACTTTTTCTGGACAGAAATCCGAGCTGCTCTGCCGCAGTTTGATCGGCCTGCCTTTGATGACGGCGTAGCAGAACAAGGTGATGACCATCACGAAGAGGAAGTAACTGGTGTGCATTAAATGTAAGTTGATCAGAGAGCGGTCATCCTGCAGGGGGGAGGAAGACACAGACACAGCATTTGACTGAGCCTGCCAGCAGCAGGAGCCCATCACGCCCAAGGCAGAAACCTGGGGGGTTTCACCTCAGCTGCCCCCCCCCCGGCATTACAGCGGTAGGACTGAGAACCTGCAGGTACTGAAGACAGCAAGTACGCTTCTGAAGGAAACGGGGAACATGGCATCACTTCTAAACTGAGCCCCTTTTGGCGGGGGATGTCACTCAGAAACTCCCATCATCCACCTCCATTAGCTCCGGTGCCTGGGGCTGCTGGAAGCTGCAGTCCAGCCACATCTAGAGGGCCGTACACGGTGCCCACACCACTCTAAATCCTTACTGTCATGAGCTCAGTCAGAAATCACAGCAAAGGCATCACTTACCTCTGGGACGATAACCGTCAGTTTGGGATTTAACGCGTGATAGACTTTGCCGACCGCTCCTTTGTAACACCAGAAGGGGTTGTAGTCTTGGGCATATTTCGTGTTGGAGTCCCTGGCAGTAGTGAATACCTTGTACCAGAAGGTGGCATTGATGTAGGTTTCTGGGACACAATGGGGAGGCTGCCTGCAGAACCACACAAGGGGAGGGTTTTTGAGTGCTCAGCCTCATTCCTTGGGTCAGCCAAAGGGCACCCAGAGGGAAGCCCAAGGCCAGGATGAGGTGTCCCTCGGCCCAAATCCAAGGTGGCTTCTCCTGCGCCCTGTAGCCAGAAGTGATTTCAAACAAATCCACTTCATTGTATTTCTATATTGTTCTCCAATGCTTTTCCCCCTTTGATCTCTGGCTGCAGTTTCCATTTATGAACAAAAAGAGTATATTTTCACAAACTTCTCTGCCCCCTCCCATCACTCTCAGAAACTCTGCTCAGTCCCTCCCTCCACCTTGCCTTAGAGCGCCACCTGTGTGCCAGGCAACAGCAAGCCCATGGCAGCTGCAGGAGCGCATGGCAAAGCTTGCAAGGAGTGAGGGGGAACCAAAACCAGAACCCACATCATTCCTCTCTCCAGCTTATGCCCACCCACACAACTTTCCTCTAGGAGAAAGTTCATTGAGTCTCTGAGAACAAACCAGTTACTAGAGTGAACCTCTATCCAATGCTTCCAGAATACATAAAAAAACAATTGTGAAGTTATCCAGTAATAATAGAAACATTATGTAGATGTCCCAGAAAATCCAAAGCTCTCTTGCCCATGTTACAACTTCAGAGCAAACCTGAAGCCATTAAAGGCCTTAGGAGTGAGATGGGAGGGGGCATCCTTACACTGTGACTGGAAAGACTGTGTTCGCCGCTGTAATGGTCATGCAGGTTGTGAAGACCACTTGGTCACAGTGGTTGTGCAGGACGCAGTCGTCCGAATTCCATGCTGCTGGCAAGGTGAACGTAATGTTGATCTCCTCATGAGCTTCTCTGCCTTTAGGTGAGGAGGAGAAGAAACAGAGAGAATGCATTGTAAGATAGCAAGTGAAAGTAAAAGGCAAGACTGTGTTCAATAAGCCAAAGCAAAGGGGAACATCTACTGCCACACTTAGCTTTCAGGACCCTTGGCTTGAACCTACCCACTTTCTGCTGCTCTGAGGGGGGAGAAGCAGCTGGAACCCCCGCCCCCACGCTGGCTCCTGGTGCCCACCCCAGCCCCACAGAGCCCTGCCGCCTCTCTTCAGCCAACCTGCCAACTGCCAAGGAGGGCTCAGTGGACGTAGGGGGCATCCTCTGAAAACTCCCTCTCCCTTTCCCTCTTTCAGGGTTGGCAGGGAGTCTGTTCAGCATATGAAGAAAAAGAACACACACACCTCCTGCCCTTGTCAGAATTTTTCAGATACAGTAAAACCCATGACAAGACCAGAAAGGACACAGAAGTCCTGTGTTGCCTTTGACCTGACTTGGTGTATGTTCCTACAACCTGAGAGCCTATGAATAAGAAGTCATGAACAAGCTGTACCTGAGAGCCCAATTTGGTGGCCAAAAATGGTGGAATACAAGTGGGTGATGTTCCGGGAAAAGCCGCCAAAGGGCTTCAGAGGGTCCAGCGTTAGGGTGATGGCAACCGAGGTGTTGATGGGACCAGAATCCTCCAGCGCCTGAGGCGACTGTGTAGATGGCCGAGCTTGGCTACCGGTCATGGCGCTTTCTGGAGTCGTCGTGTCATTTATCAGGTGCTTTAGCGTCTCGTTCTCCGAAATACAGAAGTCCAAGTCGTTAAACCGCAGCAGGAAAGTGTTCCAGTCCTTAAAGGCAAGCAGACCATTAATGCCTCACACCATATATTCAGGGCCCCTGGCCAATCCCCCGGACGTCCAGTCTGAGAGCAAAGAAGGCAGGGCAAAACCCTCCACCCCAACTCAGCGATGGTGGCACGGCACTTACAGTCCTCCTGGGTTCAGTGGCCGAGGAGCAGCCCCTCAGAGACTGAGAGGGGCCCCTTCATTGGAGGGATGGGTGCCTCTGTTCCAGAAGGGCACCCACCTCCTCTGCCCCCGAGCCGTCCTTTGGCTCCTGGACCCTTGTCCCTGCCATTCCCACTCCCATTCCCGTGGCCACTCTGCTTCCCCTCTGCTTCCGGAGACACAGCATACAAAGCCAGCCAGCCAGCCAGGCTCTGCCACTCCCAGGATGTGCAAACGCATGTGCCAGGCTTTACCTCTGCCATTTCAGGGGACTTGATCTCTTTGATTTTGAAGAAGTAGCCCAAGGTCAGGAAGGCGATGGCCATGGCGCTGGCGCTGATCATAAACACCACGAGGGGCGGGCGGCTGCTGACGTAGACCTTGAGGTTCTCCAGAGGGCTTATTATGTTGAACATCATTCCCATTGAGGCCCACCTGCAGGGAAGGGAAGGGAAGGGAAACCGGCACCATCAGGGCAGGAGAGGGAGGGAGGGATGGCTGGCAGCAGGCCCTCCATCTTCTTCTCCAATGGGAATGGGAGGGAGCCCTATTGCGGGGATGGGCCTGAGGAGGAGGAGGAGGAGGAGGAGGAGGGGGGGGGACAGGGCTGCCTCTGAGTCCTGGGCCAGAAGGAAGGAAGGAAGGAAGGAAGGAAGGAAGGGCTCCTCCTCCTCCTCCTCCTCCATCCCTGCTTCCACTTCCAGCTGGCTGCCTTGGCTCCGCAGCCCTTCTTCCCAGGTGCTTCCCGGAGGACCCTCCCCTCCCCTCCCCTCCCCTCCTTCCCGAGGCGGCAGAAAGGAGTACCCTTCATCCCTCCTGGATTCCGGCGGCTCTCCCTCTCCAGGCGCTCGGCAGCCTCTAAACAGCTGGAAGACCAGGAGGAGGAGGAGGAGGACGAGGGCCTCTCCCGGGCCAAGCGGAGGGGAGCCAGGCCACGGCCGACGGAAGGGGGACCCCAAGGGGCCCTCGGCCGCCCCTCCTCCTCCTCCTCCTCCTCCTCCTTCCTTCCCACAAAGGTCTCTGCCTCTGAACAACCGAAGGGAAGGCGACCCAGGCCCAGGCCCCGCTCAGCCCCGACGCAGGAAGGGCGAAGGGCCTCCTCCTCCTCCGCCGCTCACCGGGGCTCAGGGCCGGCGCTGCTGCCGCATCTTCCGCCTCTTCCTCGCTGGGCCCGGGCGCTGGGGGAGGGCCTTCGCGCTGCCCCGCCCACAAAACAAGCAAGCAAGCAAGGAAGGACGGTGGCCCTGAGCAGACAAATTCCCTACGCTGCGCGACCACCGGAAGCGGATGTCCCAGCGTGAGGTCGCTCCCGAAGCCCCGCCCCCGCCGCAGGGACAGCCGCCTTGCGGAGACACGCCCACCCGCCGGGACCGGAAGCAGAAAGCGGCAGATTTCCCAGGGAAGGGAGCGCTTCTGGGGCCATTCCCGCGAAGGCGATCCGGCTCCTCTTCCTCGAAGGAAGGAAGGAAAAAGGGAGGGCCAGGCCCCCTTCCCTCCGCTCCGCTCCGCCCCTCCCCCGAGAGCCACCCCCAAAAAGCAGCCGCCGGAGCCGGAGGCGGCCCCGCCGGGGGAGCCACACAGAGACAACCTTCCTCCCGTCTTTTCACAGATATAATTGGAAGCGCAGCACGTACTACAGAGCCACCAGGGCAGCTTCCACTGCAGCCGACAGCCAGAATAACAACAACAACAACAACAGTAACAATCATCACAAATATATACTGTATATATATATATATATATGTATATGTGTGTGTGTATATATATATACATAGAAAAATTATTATTTCCATTGCTGATTTCTGTCAACGTTATACAGGGGAAAGTTACATCCAGTAACAAACAAAAAGCACCTTTTGGGATGGAGTCTGTGGCCCTCCTTCTTGCTTTCCCAAAGCACCCAGCGGTTCAGTCTCCCTCTTCAGAGAGAAAACAAGAGTCCTTCCTGGAGACGGAGGGAGGGGGCCAGGGGGCCGTGTCACCGGCCGGAAGAGGAAGAGGAAGAGGAAGAGGAGGGTGGTGACCGTCGCACTGCTTTCGCTGGTCACTCTGCCTAAGGGGAGGGCCTGCGGAGACCCCCGGCCGGACAAGGGCACAAACACAAAGGTGGTCCGGCGGTGGCAGGGAAGCTCCTTCAGGGGAAGCTGGACACACGCACGCACGCACGCACACAGACACACAGACCCCGTGCGCCGTCACTTTTAGAAAGGAAACAGTACATGGGAAACCTTAAGAACACACACGTCTTCTACAAAACCGCAGACTGCTTTCCAGGGAACACAAAGACACAGAGACACTCACGCCGGCAAGGGAGCCCAGCGCCAGGCAGTGCCTGCAGGACCGGCCCCTCCGAGAGCGAGGCCTGAGCCGGGGCCGTTTGGGGGCCGGGCCACAGCGCCGCGGAGGGCCATCAGGACTCGGTGTCTGACCCCGAGCTGCTCTCCCGGCTGATTTCGATCTGCAGCGAGGGCAAATGGTCCAAGCGGCTTTTCTTCTGGCGGGA
Source organism: Phrynosoma blainvillii (assembly GCA_026167975.1). NCBI lineage: Eukaryota > Metazoa > Chordata > Lepidosauria > Squamata > Phrynosomatidae > Phrynosoma > Phrynosoma blainvillii. Next base: position 14,218,406 of record JANUYF010000014.1, read on the forward strand.
CTGCTCCTTCTCCTTGATGAGGGCCCCCCACGCCCGCTGGAGCTCCGAGTCCTCCTCTTCGGGGGAGACGGCCGAGGGTTTGTCCACTCTCTCGGGGACCTTTTCGGGTGCCTTTGACGTGGATCCCAAACGCGTCCACAGGTTGGCTGGTTAACACACAAACACACACACACAGAAAGATTTTAAGAGGAAAAGCAGACACAGATCAGGTTGGTTTGTTTGAAGAGGCATCAGACTTGTAGAGAGACCTTGCCCAAAGTGAGATTGGACACTCTTGATTGGAATGGATGAAGCAGGAATCCAGCTTGGTTTTCACAAAAGAGACATTGACCCTTCTTTACTGAAGAGGGAGTATTTTCCTTCCCTTCCCTTCCCTTCCCTTCCCTTCCCTTCCCTTCCCTTCCCTTCCCTTTCCTTTCCTTTCCTGGACCAACCCACAGCAGACCCAGCTCCTCAGTGGGACCCCTGAGCCCCCTACTACTACTACTACTACTACTACTACTAATAATAATAATAATAATAAATTATTTATACCCTGCCCCTCTGAGAACAATCAGGGCGGCTAACAGCATATTAAAATTCCAATACAGTCAATATAATGAAACCCCAAACCCTCCCCTCCTTAAAACAGTAACACTACTTCCAGAAGCAACCCTGAAGTGCCCCACTCTGCCCCTCCACTAGGACTGACCCGATTTCTTCTCTCTGGAATCTGAGTAGAGGCCTTTGCTGTCTTGCTTGGGGATTCCCAGCCGGCTGTGGACGTCCGACACAGACTCGCGGTGAGACGCAGAGGTGCCGCTTAGATGCGGGACATCCGGAGAGTGTGGCCTCTTGCCAAGCCTCTGCCGGACATCTGGAAAAACAGCCAAATGATTAGGCCACAGATTCTGCTCTGGAAACAACAGCCCGATGGAGAAGGGGACCCAAAGACCCCTGACCCACCGTTCCCCCAACAAAACCAGCCTCTGGCAAAGGGGTCTCAGGCAAAAGGACCTGGGGGCCAGGGGGGATGGTGGGGCCTTGACACAAAGCAAGGGGGACCCAGGGTGAGTATGCCAGAGAGAGTGAGCAGGCAGCCTGCTGCTGTTTCCACTTCAGAGAGAGTTGGCAGAGTGGGGATGGGGGAATCAGCACTGAACGCCTCCCTCAAAGCACAAGTAGCAATCTCAGCTGCCAGCCAGAAGCCAAGGGGCTGCAGCTTCTCCAGGACTTGCCCGCTCCCACCTGATTTCACAGAGCTCAGCGGCTGATGCTGGCCAGAATTTCCAAGCCGCTTTTCTTCCAACAGCAGCCGCACATCAGTAACCTTCTCCGAGGGGCCTTTGCTTCCAATCCGATTCTTGACATTGCTGGAAGCGATGCTATCTGCTCTCATTGAGTTCCTGCATAGTTGGTTTTTTTTAAACAGAAGAATCCCAAAGTAACCCTTTGAGAAAGATTAACCTTTCCCAGGAGAAGTGTGTGTGTGTGCATGTGTATGTGTGTTATAATTGATTGCTCAGGCAAAAGGCGGGATATAAAAAATAAATTATTATTATATTAGGCTGCACAGGGGGCGGTGGCAGGGGATACAGAGCCACCCGAGAAGCTGCTCCTCATACAAGAGACTAGCCTACCAAGAGTGGGCAAGGAGCTCAGGCTCAAAAGGATCCCCACTGCAGTCTCTCAGGGCAGGAAGGTGCTCAGGTCAGCCCCCACCCCCCACCCCAATCCTGCCAGACCTCAGGAGCACTGGGGCCTTGAGGTTTCCCAGAGGACAGCCGCGGGTCTTACCGAATGCTCTTCAGCTGAGACTCCACTTCATCAGCGTACATAGTCATCTTCATGCTCTTCTTGGGCGACGGAGTGGAGATCATCTTCAGCTCAAGATCATAGTCCATTTCGTCCGAGTCACTGGCACTGGACCGCTGAGAGGCACTCCGCTCACGCGATTGTTTGAAAGCCTGCAGCTCATCTCGGTATTCCACAACACGATCATCCTCATCCATGTCCTGGTCATCGTCATCTTCCTCCTCCACCTCTTCCTCCTCCTCCTCAATGGGTTCCTCAGGAACATTGACTAAGTCTGTGGGAAGAGGGGCATTATGACAGGAAGAGAACAGTAAACACTGATATCCCCCAAATACAAAGACTTCCCCCGTTGCCCATGAACAGTCAGAAATCAAAACTACAACACACTGACAGGGGAGAACTATCCCAGCCTTCTCTGGCTCCCAAAGCGAACAGCCCCATCAGAGCCCAGAAGATCACACTATTCCCACCCCACTGGCTTCTTTGCCATTCACAGATCACACACGATTCTACCTGAGTGGTGATGTTTGTATGGTGGCGTCAGGCCAACATCATCCCCAATCAGCGTCCTTTTCTTAATCACATCCCGGTGGAGTCGCCGTGAATGGTACCTCCGCTTCCTAGAAGGCCCCCAGAAGAAAGATCTAAGCTGCTCTGGAGGCCACCTCCGGACCTCCTGGAGATACTTGGATTTGATGTGAAGGAAGGTGGGTGCTTCCCTTTCCCCACAGCAGACCCACAGAGGATGGGGTGGTGTGCCTGCACTCCCTTTCTGGGCAGCCATCTCCCAAGAGACCCAGTGCAACTCCTGAGTTGGGCCTTGCAGCGACAGAAGCATCTATTGTTCATAGAGGGCAAGAGGGCAACTGCCCCAACTGCCGTGTCCTGGTGGAGAAGCACAGCCCCATAGGAAGTTGGGATGGGAGAGAGGGCCAGCCCCACAATGTCAAGCTACTGCTCCAAGCACAAAGCTGGCTGGGGCCCAACCAGCAGTGTGTGCATACACACACACACACACACACACCCCAGAGGTTCCTGGGAAGGGTATGGCGGCAACTGGCTGACGGTTGCCCTGCCCACTCACCAGGAGTTGCTAAGGATGCCTTTCATGCCGCCATAATTGGGGTTCCCATACTTCATGTAATACTGGCTCCTCCTGGCAGCCCCAAGCTCCTTCTTATCATCTGGAAGAAGAAAGTAAACAGTCAGAGACATGCGTGTGGACAAGTGTGCCTCTTTCCTTTCTCACCCCTGCCGGTAATACGGAACTGTTGGACCAGATGGAAGTGGTTAAGAACCGATAAGTAGAAAAGCCTCAGTCCAAATGTCAACCACAATGAGAGCAAGCCCAAGGGAGCAACTCTTGGGAGATTACCATTCAAGTCAACCCAGTGATTCAACATGTTGACAGCCACCAGAACTCACTCCTGGATTCAGCCAGCCCAAAGGGCTGAGAGTTGTATCTTGCCACAGTCCTTGTTGCACTGGCTCCATGAAGGCTCCAGTCATCATGACTGTCTCCCATGTCTAGAGCTGAGCAGACTAAGGGGGGTTGCAGACTGCCAGAAATAGTGTGAATTCAGTCCACTTTTAGGGTTAGGGTTAGTGCTAGGGAATCATGGGAACTGTTATTTTTCTGAGACATTGAGCCTTCTCTGTCAGACAACTCTGATGCCACAATAAAATACAGTTCCCATGGTTCCCTAACTCTAACCCTAACCCTAAAAGTGGACTGAATTCACACTATTTCTGGCAGTCTGCAACCCCCCCATGTTGGTTTCCATCTATGATCAGTTTCCTTCTGCAACGGAGTCCCTCAGAAGCAGACCCCAAAAAAGGGTGGGGGGGGGGGAACTGCAGGGCAGCAGATGTAGCCTAAGACCAAGAGACACCCCCCAACAGTAGAAGCTGCCTCAGACTGCCATGGCTAGAGAGATGGAACCAGAGGCCAGACAGCATCCTCCCAGACTGATCCTGCTCCGAGCCCTGGGCCCTTTGAAGCTCAACTGAAGGACGATTTCTTTGCTTCTCCCCAGAGAAGAGATCAACTCCAAGCACCACTAAGGGAGGAGGGAGTGGAGAATGATCCTCTGGGGCCAAAGCCCTGCACAGCCTTGACTCAAATCTTACAAATGAGAACATGACGAGCAAATCCACCTTATTCATGAAGGATCAACAAAGACATACACCCAAACCAACCGCCTTCCTTTTTTCCATGCAGGCTCTCCCACCCTCAACTACTCTGCTGTTGCCGTCTGCTTTTGGGGATGCAGAACTCCTGGGCCCTGACAGACCGACCACCCTCATCCCACAAGACCTCCCAGATAGGCAGCTCTCCAGAAAGCCCCTTCTTTCATTCACAAGAGCCATCTGTGGAGCGCATGAGGCGTCTTAAGCCAGCCACATAAGAGGGCAAGGAGAGGCGCTGCTCTGGGATGTGTCACCACAGAGGCTTTTGACAAATTCCTCACGGATGACTCCTGTGATTCGTGACCACTACGGACGTGGGTCCCATCCAGCATCAAGAGCTAACATGAATGTGACTGCCACTGGCATTGGTAGGGAGAAGGGGGCCACTGCACCCATATCCTACTTGGGCCTTGGGTTGACTGGCATGGAAAGAGGACACTGGGGGAGAGAGGCCCTTTGGGCCCTGATCTGCTCTCAAGGCTCTTCCGCATTTCTCTTTCTGGTTTGTTTAATGCGGTGCTTTCCTGCATTGTCAGATCCCCACCCTTTACCTCGGGTGGCAAATCTCATGAAGAGTTTGTTGCCTTTGGCCAGCTTGCTGGCCGGGCGAAGATCGTTCCGCAGGAGGGAGTCTTCTTCCACTTGAGACAGCACGTCCAGCTGCAGAAAGAATTTCCATCAACAACTAAGAGAGATCACCGGCTGTCAGCCCACAAAGAGAGTTTAGGGGCACATAAAGGCCCCTGTTTCCTCACTGTTTCCCCAACCCTCCCGCTCTGCTTTTAGGTTCCCCCACTATGCCCTCTGTCATCCCGATGATGGAAGTATTCACATGCACACATTTGGAGGGGGCTCCCCTGAAAAGAAACCCCACATCAGGCTGGCTGCTGAGGGAAGCAGCCAGCAACTGCACCAGATGAACGCACCTGGATCTGGCCTGGCCAGAGGGGTCCACCTCACAAGGCTTTTACTGATGGTCTACCTGCCTTTATCCCAGTCCCCTCTATTCTGTGCAAAGGACTGCAGTCCATCAGGAGCTGCCACTGCCGTACCAAACGTTTGTCACATGTCTACCAATTCAGCCTCCTCCTCCTCCCTCTGTCCATCTCCCCCTTTTATGGTCCTCAGAGGAAGGGTCATCGACCTAGCCCCCTCCCCCTCCACTGACCTCTGCATCACTGGGATGGTCATCCTCCACCTCACCCTCCTCAGTTTCGTCATCTGAGCTTTCGTCCTGTTTCTCTAAAATGAAACACAGAACGAGACAGGATGACTGAGCAGACATGTTTACCTGCCAGGAAGGATGCTCTGGCTCATCACCCTGAGTGCCATTTGTCAGACCTCCATGGAAGCCTTCCAGAACTGAAGGCTTTGAGGTCGACCTGAGCGCCACAGGCTGCCAGCAGAAAGCCAAAACGGACAGGAAGAGGGAAGGTTGGGGTTTATTCTGCTTATAGATGCATACGTAATCATCGAGTAGAAGGGGAATTCGGATACATTTTCAATAGCAAACAACAATGCAGATAATCCCAGAGCCAACACCCAAGTTAGAAAGCTCACCCCAAGGGGGAGCCTCACACCAAACGGGGGCACTGGTTCCCCCAGTTCCGTCCTGTGTACCCTGACTGGCCATGGCTCTTGAGGGGTCCTTCCCAGAAACCCCTAAAGGTTCAGTCACTTCCTAATAAACCTGCAAATCAAAGCAGCTTCATTTATATACCTCTGCATATCGTGCTGTGGGATGTCTAAGTGATTTAGCTCATTGCCCCCCAACAGTTGGGTACTCATTTTAGCGACCTCGGAAGGATGCAGGCCTGAGTCTAGCCTGAGCCCTGGCTAGTATAGAACTCGCAACCTTGTGGTCTATGAGTGAGTGGCTGCAGTACAGGCATTTAACCAATGCGGCACCACTGCCCACTGCTCTGGCCACTCATCTGTTTCTCTTCAAGCAGGACAGTTATCCACCAGCACGGCGCAGAGTTTCTTGGCTGGGTGGGGAGCCGGACCTCCCCTTTCCAACAGAAGACAACCCTGGAGGAAACTTATCTCCCTGGAGGGTACTAAAGGAAAACTAATGCAACCCCACTTCCTGAGCACTATGCCAACAAGGAAGAACTTTTTTTCTGGCCATCTTCACCTTTCTTATTTGTGCCCACCACCTTCCTGCTGTTCTCTTGGGATTTCATCTTCTCCTCTTCAGGCATGGAGCTCATATTGATGAGCGCTCGGGTGGCCGTGACCTCATCGAGCCAGACAACATTGCCTGAAAGTAGGATGGGAAGTCAGCCAGCAACAGAGACAGACAAAATGCCAGTGACAAAACCTCAAGGAGGCTCTGCTTCCCACTGCTGTGAACACAACAGAGGAGGGGAGTACTCAATGTCCCTTCCACCATCACCCCACAGGTCACCAACCCACCCCAAGTTTGGCTTGAGGACCCCAGAGACCAAAGCACTGCCAGCTACATACATGAGGTGTCATCCAGCCACTCAATGTGTGCAGGCGGATACTCCTTAAAATAAGCAAAGATATCCTGTGTGCTCATTTCATCAACACCATAAACGTAAATGGTGTCCAGCCGCAATCTGGGGATGGCTGCAGAAAAATCCAGAATTTGAGGGTATGTGTCACGAGTAAGCTGAGCAAAGTAGGAGTTGAGAAAAGAGACAAGGAGCCAAAGCCATCTCCAAAGAATGGTGAAAGGTCTGAGGAAATATACTAAAAGCCTTTGCAGACTGCTAGAAATAGTGCAAATTGAGTCCACTTTAACTGCCCTGACTCACTGCTAGGGAATCATGGGAACTGTAGTTTATTGTGGCACCAGAGCTCTCTGACAGAGAAGGCTCAATGTCTCAGAAAAAAATACAGTTCCCATGATTCCCTAGCACTGAGCCAGGGCAGTTAAAGTGGACTCAATTTGTGCTATTTCTAGCAGTCTGCAAAGGCCCCAAGTCTACAAAACTTGTACTACAGTATTTTTCACACAGTCAAGTCTCAAAAGTGCTTCAAGACCCCTTTGTCTAACTGTAAAATTTAAAATTTAAAAAGTTAAAAATACAGCAAAGGATATTGTAGGGGGTTGCAGACTGCCAGAAATAGTGCAAATTGAGTCCACTTTTAGGGTTAGGGTTAGTGCTAGGGAGTCATGGGAATTGTTTTTTTTCCCCCTGAGACATTGAGCCTTCTCTGTCAGAGAGCTCTGGTGCCACAATAAAAAACAGTTCCCATGATTCCCTAACCCTTAAAGTGGACTCAATTTGCACTATTTCTGGCAGTCTGCAACCCCCCTGTGTTAATTTGACAAGAATATTCATAACGTAAAAATGTCTACGTCCCATCAGGAATGTCTCTCCCCACACCACCAACAAGCCTCAAAACGCCTACCATTTCTTTCAGTTCCCCTTCCACGCCTCCCATCATCCCGAGTGCCTGATCAAAAGGCCTCAAAGAAAATGGAGCAGAAGGTTACCCCACAATAGGTCATGTTGCACAAGCGCCACAAAGGCCTGAGAACAACTGGAAGTCCTTTATCGTGCTCTGCCATAGGGCCATTTGTGTAAACTCACAACCCAATGAAAAGCGAGAACATACAGACCACTAGGCAGGGCCAATTCACAGTGTCTCACCCTCAGTATCCATTCACTCCCCTTGGAAGCGGACTGCAAACACAAGACGTACCTTTCTTCATCATGTCTCGGTCCAATGCGACATTCCTTTGGGCCAGATTCACCTCTGCACGGAAATGAAACCGTTTTGCTCTTTGTTCTTTCTTCTCAATTGCTTCCTATGAAAAGCAAAGGCACCCAAAATGTGAAAGAACCCATCCAAGTCACAACACTTGGCAGCACCTGGCTTGCAGAAGATGAGAAGGCCCTCAGAAACCGTGTGCTAAACCACAACCCCCCCCCCCACTCTCTGAGGGAGCGTCTTCCACTGCCAAACAGCTCTTAACGTAAGGAAGTTCCTCCTAATGTTTAGGTGGATTCTCTTTTCCTGAAAGGTAGGGCTTTCCACAAAGAAGACACTTGTCTGTTCCACAGAAGATCAAATTTGCAATTGCTCCTAGATGAAAAGCCCTCGGCTTGTAAGGAGAATTAAAGCGGAGAATGAGTACAAGTCTATAGAATCCTGGGATTGGTAGTTTGGTGAGATCCCTAGAATTTTCCAAACTACAAATCCCAGGATTCTATAGAAGGGAGCCATGGGATTTAAAGTGGGATCAAGTATTAGCAGCACTGCCTAGTGCGGGTGCACCGTTGGTGCGTGAGCATGTGTGTGCCTTGCTAGAGAAACTGAAGTGCCAACTTTCCTAGAACACCTGGGTTGGAAGGGACGGCACAAGCCAGGTCTGTCAGCAGAGAGCGCCACCCGCGGCCGCAGCACGTCCTGCACGCCTGGCTGTGTGTCGGGGCCCAGGGCCACAGGGCCAGCCAGGGCGTCCGGCAGCGGTCACCCTCTGGCCCCCGTATCACAAAAGCCGGGGGCCTCCTCCCGATGATTACCTTCGAGGTGACGTCAATCCCCGTAATGAAGCTCCCGGCCTTGTTCTCGTATCTCCTGCCGGTCTCCTGAAGGGAAGCGGGAAGCAAACGTGAGCGGACCGGGCTCCCTCTGGAAGCCTCCCAAGGCTGCAAGGGAGGCCTCCGTCCGCCTGGAGGGGTCCCAGGGAGCCCCACCCGCCCCCAAAGGCTGCCCAGGAGGCTCCTGATCCTGGACGGACCCCGGCCGCCTTTTGGGGACCTGAAGGCCTCCTCGCAAGGCTTCGGAGAAGGCGGCTCCCTCCCGCCCTCTGCACGCGCCCAGAGGCCCCCCCCTCCTCCTCCTCCTCCTCCCACCAGAGGGCTCCCCAGCCCAGCCCCGCCCCGAGCTCCGTTACCGGCAGCAGTTCCCTCAGCGAGAGCCGCACCGGCACCGACGACGACGACGACGGGGAGGAGGAGGAGGAGGAGGAGGAGGAGGAGGAGGCGGTACCGGGAGGGGCCTGAGGGAGCGGCGGAGGCGAGGGCTGAGGCGGCTGCTGCTGCTGGGCCTCCTCCGCCGCCTCCGCCGCCGCGGCCTCCTCTTCCTCGGCGGGGAGTTCTGACTGCAGCGGCAGCTCGCCCTCCTCCACCTCCATGGGTTCCGGGTCCGAAGACGCCGCCGCTTTCACCGAGACGCGGAGGGCCCGCACCGCCGCCATCGCCGCCTGAGGGAGAGACCGGAAGGCGGAAACCGGAAGGGGCGGGGAAGGGAAGGCGGGGCCATAGAGGGCAAGCGGGCCGGAAGGCCAGAGCGGCGCGGCTAGAAAGCGGCCTCGGGGAAGGGGCGGGGCCCATTCCAAGGGAGGAGGGGGAGGAGCCCAGTGTGGCCCCCTTTGGAGGCTGAAGGAACTGCACTCCTCCCCGAGCGGAGCCCCCGGTGGCCGCGAGGGGAACTGCAGCCCCACCGGAGTGAAGGCCAAGGGCGCCCCCTCGCGGATCCCTCCTGTGTCTGCTGCTGTTGCTGCTGCTGCTGCTGCTTCCGCCGCTGTCTGTGGGCGCTTGGGGCCCCTCTGCAGGACCAGAGAGAGAGAGAGAGAGAGAGAGAGAGAGAGAGAGACACAACACTGGGGGACACACGGAGAGGGAGGGGCCTGGCCTCTTCCTCTGCCCTTGGGCTGCTGCCAGAGAGGGCTCTCCCCAAGGGAGCCCCTGCCCTGCAGCTGCCCCCTTCTTCCCCTGAGCCTCTGGGGTCCCTCCCTCCCTCCTCTGGCCAAGGGGGCTGGCTCCCCCAGGAAGAAACCCAGCCAGCCACCCTCTCCCTGGCCTTGGCAAGGCCTCAGGACACAGCCCTTTCCCTCAGGCCCCTCGGCTGCCCCCTGCCACACCCCCACACCCCCCCCAGCATTGCCCAGGCATTGAGATATATATATATCTATATATAATGAAATTTGTAAAAATATAAAAATATAAATTAAAATATAAAATTAAGAATAAAAGTAAATATATTTTAATTTATATTTTTACATTTTATTTCCATATTTTAAATGTTATATTTTAAAATATATATGTATATATGTATATATTAAGTGGAACTATATATATATATATATATATATATATATGCGCAAAGAATTGGCCTGCAGTACCGCATTGACTCCACCAGATGGCGGGCTTCTCCTTCATATATATATATATATATATATATAGGAAATGGAATGGAAGTGGAGCCACCTTGTGGAAACATTCTGCTGCTGCAAGCCAATTTTTTTATTTTTATTATTTTATATTTTAATTTATATTTTTTCATGTTTTATTTCCATATTTTAAATTTTATATTTTCAATTTTAATAAATAATTTTATATTTTTATCTTTTTACATATTTTTTCATATTTTATATTTTATATTTTGTTATATATATATATATAAAATAAAGTGGACCTATATATGTATATATATATATATATATGCAAAGAATTCGCTTGCAGTACCTCACTGAATGCACCAGATGGCGGGCTTCTCGGAAAAGATGTGTGCCCTCTTGTGGAGAAATTCTGCTACTGCAAGCCAATTTTTTAAAATATATTTTTACATATTTTATTTTTCATATGTAAATATTTTTTATTTGTGTAAATTAAAATATTTTTAAATTCTCTCTCTCTCTCTCTCTCTATATATATATATATGACATCTATCCATACTTCTATATCTATATATCTATTTAGGGCCTTGAGAATCCCAGCTTCAGCCAAACCTTTCCAGTCCTCCTTGGCATGCAGCCCTCAGGTGTGAGTCTGGACTCTCCTTCCAGGCCGCTGTAAGAGAGAAGGCAGGAGCTCCTCCTCGTGGGGCACGCTTTTGGGCTGAAGGAGAGCAATGAGCCGGAGACATGTGTTGCAGGTGCTGCTGCCGTGGGGCTGGGACCCTCCGCCAAAGACCTCCTTCCCGCGTTCAGAGATGCACCCGGGACTCCCCCCATGCCGCCATTTTGCAGTGACACGCACTCCCAAGTTTCCTTCATTGCACGGACCCCCACCCCACCCAATCTGGCTCAGTTCTCACTGGCACACTGCTCAGATGCAAAGCCCCCAATTCACGACTGTCTCCTTGCGATGATGCTCCTCGGTTCTAGGGAGCTGATGGTGGGTCGAGAATCAGCCCCTCGGAAAGCGCCTCTGAAGGGAAGACTCAAAGGGAAGGCCCCTTCTCCCCATCCTTTGCTCCTCAGGCAGAAGACCCCCAGCAAAGCAGAGTCCTTGACCCCTCCACATCCAGGGGTCATCCCGACGGCAGGGTGGTCAGCACTGGCGCTTCCAGTGGGAACGAAAGAGGGACTCCGAGACAAGTGGGAGGTTGAGAAATCTCCCTTTATTCAATCTTGAGGCACCTTAACAACAACATCATTTATTTCTTGAATGCGGAGTGAGGAGAGAGCGAGACCACCAAATGTTGTTGGACTGCAACTCCCAGCAGCCCTCCTCAGTGTGCTCAAGGGAAAGGGGTCATGGGAGTTGCAGTCAAACAATTTTTTGGGGGGGTAGATGTCCCCCACCCCAGATGTGAAGCATTTCTGCCCCGGCTTGGCCAAAGGGCCCATTCCTATCACTGTTTGAATCATGGACACATCATGGACACTTTCACTCAGAACTGAAACCTCAAGGGGAAGCCCAAGAAATCAAAACAGGTAACAGGTGAAAAATCCCTAACAGTAAAAATGGCCATGTGTCCTTTCATCCACGTCTTTCCTCTCTCCTCCATGGCAAATGAGGAAGACCCACATCAAGGCAAGAGTTCCCCCATGGAAGAAGGTGGCCAGTCTTTGGCAAAGGACGACAGTACAAAACTCCTGACGGCATTTGTTGTTTTGCAGCCTTTTCGCAGGGGCTGCAGAACTACAAAGACATTTATTTACCAAGACATCCACAATCAGGAGACCCAGCCGTGCCAGAAGCCAGTGAGCAGGACTGACCCAAGCCATTTCCCTTCCTGCGGCAGAATAGCAGAATAGGAAAAGGCTGCCAAACGTTTCTCCTTTCATGGCTTGTAAAAATGCCAGACGCTTTGGATATTCAGATGGGGCCTGGAGAGGCTCAGGACCTTCACCATCTTTTACTTACCTCGGGGCTAAGCCCTTAAAAGGGCCACAGTGTGTGTGTGTGTGGGGGGGGGGACTGGGGGGCAAGAGACCCATTGACCATCATTCTGAGTCCTGCAATCCAACAGACCAACTGGCCCTTTCTGTTCAGTCTGGAAAGGTCCAGGGGCCAGGCAAGATGGAGGAGATTGTGGGCGCCAGAGAGAAGGCGGGCAAGTGGGCACTCTTTTCCCCGTTACAACTTGGTGGGCCGCTCAGGGTCACCGGCATGGTCACTGCTGCTGCTGCTGCTGCCATCCTCATCACCGCCACTGGCACCGCTGCCTTGGGCCCGCAGCATGGCCGGAGTGGGCAGGATCATGGGCAGGGCATTGGTGCCCCTCTCGTGCCAGCAGACGTCCAGCAGCGGGTAGAGCTTCCCCTGGAACTCGGCCTGGAAGGTGTAGAGCGGGAGGAGCTCGTCGGGGCTGTCGGCGTTGAAGAAGGCGACCTCTCCCCGCTCGTAGTGGAGGAAGACCCCCACCCGGTGGGGCCGGGCCGTCAGGGGCAGGACCACCCGGGGGCTGGCGAAGGCCTCGTAGACCTTGCCCTCCTTCAGGCCGATGAGCCAGGCCCCCTGCTCGGGGCTCTTGCCCAGCTTTCCCTTGCGGCCGACGGTGGCCTTGACCACCCCCAGCCGCCAGTGGCTCTTGCCCCCCACGATGACCTCCCAGTAGTGCTGCCCCCAGGAGAAGCCCTTGCTGGCCAGGACGCAGGTGCTGTAGTCGAAGCGCTCCGGGTGGCTGTTCCGGCGCTGGGAGAGGAGACCGCACCGGACGACCGTGTTGCCCTTGGAGAGCTCCAGCATGGGGTGGGCACTCACTGGGTCCAGCTTCAGCGTCTCTGGGGCTGGGAGAGAGAAGGGGCAGAGGAGAAGGAGGTCAAGAGGTGGCTTTATCAACCTTAAGCTATTTTTAGGAAATAACAGAGCAACAAAAAGTAATGTGTGTACAGCGTACACATGGCAGGTAAAATCACTTTTTCCGTAACTGCAACAGTAAGGGGTGATTTCCCAGACACCAGCAGGAACCAGGCTCCTCTCCCAGTGCTTTACTGGTGTTAACAAGAGCCGTTGTCTATAAATTTCAAGGGATTTCTAGAGTCATTATGACAAGGAACTGTTACATTTCACACAATTCTCTTATCAATCGGTTTTCTTTTTAAAGTGAAGTGCGGTGCCATGCGTAAATGACGTTACATTCCCAAGTACAATGGGCTTGTTCCCAAACACTGCTGTTGTGATCAAAGAGAATGAACTCTTTTTTAAAGGTAACTTAGCACTGTCTGATGATGATGATGATGATGATGATGGCCAAGTGCAGCTTCCTCTGGCCATTCTGCCAAAGCAATCCCAGAGGATGTGGCTACCCCGTGACCTCTCCTGTCCCCCGTCCCAAACCTTCCTCTTTGATGTGGAAGAGGAGGAAGAGGAGGAGGAGGAGGAGGCCAAGTCTTCCTGCCCCCGCCCCCAATCTGCCTGCCCCTTCACCCCACTCCCATCCCATACCTGGGAGGACCTTGCGGAGCAGCCGCTTCCACACCATCATCTGGACGTCGTCTTGGTGGAAGTCGGGCTTAAAGGAGACAGCAGTGAAGGTGCCCCCTTCAGCCGGGTGCTGGGGGGGAAGTTCAGACCTGTTTGGGGGGCAGATGGGGCATTGCTGCTGTTACTCTCTCTAGCAGGAAGGCCCATGGCTGCCATCACCACCAAAGACCACAAGGGCCATCCAGTCCAACCCCCTGCCATGCAGGAACTCCCAATTAAAGCATCCCGCTTTTGTTGTATTGAGTTCAGAAGACAAGCTGCTTGCTCAGGATCCATTGGGATGTGGCAACGCAAAGCGCCAGCCAGGCTGGGCATTGCCTCCTGCTTTACAAAGGCAGCCCCACAGACAGACAGACAGACCCACAGACAGACCCACAGACAGGAAAACGGAAGCCAGGATGTCTCAACACTGCGCTGTTTTGTCAGCAATGTGAAAATTCCAAAATTGTTTTTGATTCATTTGCAGAAAAATGCTTTGCCTTGTTTTTGTGCTTTGGGACCTTGGGGGGCTGCAAAGTGGTCAATACATATACTTTTAGCTTTGCAGGCAAACCAGTAAGAAACTGAGCCGGGAACCCACCGCTGGGCCTGGGTGCCTCCTGGGACCCCCTCCCTCCGGGGCTCTGCTAAGAGTACGCACCCCCAGAATCCACATACCTGGAGGGAAGGGAGCCATATTTCTGCAAAAGAAGAGACAAAGAAAGATGCCATGAGGTTGTGGTACGACGATAGGGATAGCAAAGAATGGGTGTGCACAAGTACACACGTACACACACACTCCTGACACACCTTTAGAGGGCTCAGATTGCAGAAAGGGACATGGACAGTTTAAGAGATGCAGATGACTCCCCATTGCTAGGAGGAAATGATAAAAACTTGAACCACCACTACTAAGAAAAGCTAAGGAAGTTAAGTGGAAAAGCAGGGCTACAGCTGAAGTTGAAGGAGACCACGAATGAGTCACACAACTTTAAAATCATTGATGAAGATGCTGAAATAGTCAAGGAGTTTCTCTACCTTGGCTCAGTCATTAGTCAAAGTCATGACTAGTTAAAACAAGACTCAAGACTCTCTCTGGGCAAGAAAACATGATGCCTGACTGAGCCATTCTTCCCTCTCGGTGCCCTGGGAGCCACGTACCCGGATGAAGTCCAGTTGGCTTTCGTTGTTGAGATTCTGCAGGGAATCCTCCAACTTTTTCAGCTCCTGGAGGGCATCCGCCGCCTGCTCCGCCTGGATCTGGATGGAGGCCACGAGGCTGGCTACCTGCCTCTCGATCTGCCCCAGGAACCTGGCCTTCTCCTCGTCAATGTACCTGTGCAGCTCCTGGAACTGCTTCCGGATCACCCACCTGAAGACGTCCGACTCGTTCTGAGGGGGGACATCCGTGGGGAAAGTTACCACGAGGGCAATGTACCACAGGGATCGTGGGGTGGGGATAGGGGCCCTGGCAATACTGTGCGTGGGGTAGCTTTGGTCTTTGGGGCTGACCTGACCCTCCTTGCT
Source organism: Phrynosoma blainvillii (assembly GCA_026167975.1). NCBI lineage: Eukaryota > Metazoa > Chordata > Lepidosauria > Squamata > Phrynosomatidae > Phrynosoma > Phrynosoma blainvillii. The sequence continues at coordinate 14,233,534 of JANUYF010000014.1, forward strand.
CCCTTGAAAGCCAATGCTGAAAGTGGGCAGCAGCAGGTGCTCCGAAATTCACCAGGCAGGGATGAATTTACGCTCGTCCCAAAGCATGCCTGCATTTCCTGCAGGGGACCCGGCAAGGTGGCCTCCTATCACCCCAAATACTATCAAAGATGCCCAGGAAAGCATCACTAGGCATCTATGGCAGGTTGTACCCACTGCATTGCCCTTCCTCACTGGCCACCATGCGGCATAAAAGGAAGGGAGGAAAAGTGGGGTGGGCGGTGGGTGCGCCACAGTCTGCCTGCCCCAAGCTCACCGCAATGCGCGTCTTGTTGTTCATCAGCCGGCCGACGTGCTCCTCCAGGTTCCTCTGCTGCTGCTGCACCCCCGTCATCAGTGCGGACAGCTCCTCCTGGGGAAGAGGAAGAGGAGGAGAGCTTTAGTCTCCTGGCCTGGCTTGCCCACCTGGAACTAGACTTTCCTCTTTCAAAGCAGTACGTGATTCTGAACCTTTGGGCCTCCAGATGCTTTGGACTTGGGCTCCCAGAATCCCAAATACCTCACCAAAATACAAACTCCAGGATTTTGTGCGGCACAGCCATGGTAGTTATAGCAGTCTCCTTCAAGCTCAATGTGGGCACAAGCCCTCCTCCTCCTCCGTCCCCCCTGCCCTATAGGAAGACTCTGCCTGGGGCTGCTACTGGGGCACTCCTTGTTTCCAACTGGGAGGAGAGGTTGAAGGGGCGTTTCTGGCTTTATCTCGTGCCCTTTCCAGCGGCTGGCACTCTGTGGCACAGATTTGCTTTTCCACCTGCCTCATCCAATGCAGCCCCCCCCCCCCCACACACACACCTGATGGCTCTGAGGGCTCCTGTGCCACTCTCCCCTGCCCTTGACCAGAGAGGGACAATGTCACCCCGGCCCACACCACTACCCCACCCCCCGACACATGAGAAACACCCTTGGCTTCTCTTCAGCTCCTTCCAAGGTATTTGCCACCCTCACCCCCAAGGTGAGGTTGCCAATGGGACATCATTTTGAGACCCCAAAGCTGCACATCCACCCCCGGAAACAGAGGAAGGGGCCCTGGGCATATCCTGGGGAGGAAGAGGAGGAGAAGGGATGCATGAGGGAAGAGGGCACCGAGCAAAGATCCCTTGGAGGAAAGGACTGACTTTGGCCTTCTGTGGTCAAATTATTTCAAAAAAACACGTGGGTTTCTAGACTGCCCTGGTGGGCACGCTGGACCCCTTGCTGCGCCCATTCGCTTTCCGGCCGTCCTCCCACCTGTCCTCCGCCCCACTTGCCTTCATCCGACTGTAGACGGTGGAGACGGGAGTGACCTTGTGTTGCCGGTGGGTGCCGATGGTGCCACAGAGCCCACAGATCACAGCCCGGTCGTCTTCACAGAAGAGGCTGAGAGGGTTGCGGTGGTCGGGGCAGGACTCCTCGCTGGGCTCAGGGCCACCAATGCCGCCGCCGCCGCCACCTTCCTCTGCACCACGCAGGGCCTCGATGACGCGGGCCAGGCTGACGTTAGGCGGGGAGCTGGTGCAGTCAACAGCCTTGCGGCAGACGGGGCAGAGGAAGGGCTTCTCCGGGCCCCCCGAGAGGGAGACCACGCAGGGCTTGCAGTAGGAGTGTCCGCACTGGAGCATCAGGGGCTCCCGGAAGACCTCCAGGCAGATGGGGCAGAGGAGCTGGTCCTCCAGATGGTCGATGCTCATCTTCCGGGCCATCGGGCACAGAGTCGAGGCAGCACCCGCCGTGGGAACCCTCTCTGCCTGGAGAGGAGAAGAAGAGGGGCAGAGATAGGGAAGCACACCCACTTCCTTGAAATCCTGCCCAAAGGATGACCCATGGGGCAGCCCACTCCTACATACCTTCCGTAGCAGCACCAGCCGTGCCTGAGTGAGGTTCGGGGCGAAGGCCTTCTCCTTCCAGTCCTGTGCCCACTGTCCTCTTCCTTCAACCGTGGCTTAAATAAAGCACAGCTGGCGCAGAGACAACTGCCAGGGCCTTGCTGCCACACGAAGCTTCAGCTTCAGCTTAAGCTACAGCCGAGAACCGTCTGCTCTCGTTGGGGCCATCCCAGGGAGAAGACAGAAGACATGCCCAACCCTGGCTGGCCCTCACCCTCTCCTCCTCCACGCCAGGTACACACACCCGCTGCCTCCTGTGCAAACGTACCTTCTTTACCTACCTTGAAGTTCACCTTGCTGAAGAGATTTGCCTTCCACCCACCAGCCGCCTATGCGGACGCACAGGCCCAGCCACCCCCTACAGCTGGCAAGGGGCCATGGGGGCTGAACCTGGCACAGGATGCCACCGCACCCCTCTGGTATGCAAACTCCCATTGGTCTCAAAGGTGTCAGAGACCGCCTCCAAGGGTAAAAATCCTGACTCAGGGCGACTGCGTGGGCCAATTCCCTGGTCAGGGTGGCAGGGGGGGATGCTGGGAGCTGCTGTACCAAAGGCAGCTTTCCCAAACTCTGCTGAGGACATCAGGGTCCACCTGCCTGTGAGGGCGAGAGCGAGGCTGAGGAGACAGGCAGCAAAATTGGTGCCCTTCTACCCCTGAAGGGTCAGCAGGACTGGGGCAAGCGAGAAGGGTGCTTCAAAGGCCTCAAAGCTTTGGGGAAGTGGGGCTGAGGTTCTCTCTCCCCGCCATCTTGACAACCAGCTGAGAACGTGTGGGACCCAGGGACACTTCCTCAGTGGGAACAGCCATGCCCAAGAGGATGCTATCTGCGCCTGTGCCTCCAACTCTTTTGGCCCTTTCCCCCAGAGCGCCAGCTAAAGTCTTCCATGGTCAGGGTTGCTGTTTGATGGCTGCTTTGAGCCCTAGAGGTGGGGGCCCTGGACGGCCCCCTTAGGAAGATCTCCTCTTCCCCCTCTTGAAGGGTCAGCCGCTGCTGCTCCAGATGGTCCTGCCTGTGCATGTGGGTTCAGCCCTTTATGTCGACCTCCACCATGGGCTTGCTCTTCAGCAACATGCAAGGCCAGGCCACCCCTGCGCCTCCCTCTCTACCCACATTTTGTGCAAAACCTGTACAGAGACACCCATGTTGCTGACTCACCAGGGGCCCCACAGAGTTGGGACAACCCCACAAGGAGCAGGACGTGGCCCGCTGGACCCTGGGAGGCCACGGAAGCCAACCGCTCAAGCAGCCACGCACCAGTTCAAGCAGTCTCGGTTTTATTTTAAATCAACGTAAGCAAGGAAAAGAAATTGCACATTCACACTAAAACCCTCAACAGGAATGATCCAAGTCTTCATTGCAACATTAAAAAAAAGGTCAACCTGCTCCCCTTACGTCCACGTGACACCACAGTCCCCCAGCAGTTCCCAGCAAAAGGCCCTTTGGCCAGTGGTCAGCGGGAGGAGCTGGCCCCAAACGGAGCCTGAGGAACTGCTGGCCACAGAGTAAAGAACAGCCCTCCCAGTCAGACGCTGGGAGCGAAGGCCGTGGGGAGAGAATGGCCCAGTTCCAACACCTGGGCTGACCTGAGGAAGGGCCTCCTCCCCAGCCCCAGCCCCAGATGCTTCCAGGGGCAGGAGAAGACACCTCCCCTGCTCCCGCCAGAGACCCCCCTCAGCCCCCAACTTCACAGACCCTTCTTCTCTCTCTCTCTCTCAAGCAGGACAGAACAGACTGAGTCACATCCACAGTAGAAAACAAAAACAAGAAACGCTGGCCTGGCGAGGCGAAGAGGGAGGGAGGGAGGGAGAGTTGGGGGATCCCCCAGCCCCAAAAGAGGTCCCATCCCATGGGGGTCTCCTCCTCCTCCTCCTCTTCCTCACGCCATCGGCAGATTCCCTAACATACAGCTTTGTACTTTCACACCTCCATGAACCAAGCTTGAAGGAATTCAAAGGCAATTTAGCTTAAATATAAAAATAAACTTTTACTTTGTTAAAAAATGTTTAAATATTATTTTTTTTAATTTAGAATTAGGCAGGCTTCCGCACACACTCACACCCTTGTCTCTGATGTATGAAAAACAGCTGGCAGCCACCCAGTGTGTGTGTTTGGGGGGGGGGTCTTGTGTTTCAGAGGGGCACAGAGGGGCTCCTTCCTGAAGGGGGAAAGGGAAGCGTGTTGGTTGCTGAAGAGGGGCACCGGGGGCCAAACCCCCTTCCCATTGCTCCCCAGGACAGATGGGCAGCCGGATGCCATCCCAGATGGGAGCGCCTTCCGCTGCAGAAAGGCCCCAGGAAAGGTTCTTCTGGGTTCTTTTGCCAGGTGGGGGTCTCCTGCAATGTTGCCCCAAAGCCACAGCCCCTACCCCCCTTCCTCTGCCCCCCAAACCCAGGGCCCCGTGGGTATTGCCAGCCTCCCAAGCAGCAGAGCGCTTCACGCGCAGGTCCACGCCAATGCCATGCACACGCACACCTCACCACGCAGTGATGCAGCCACCGTCCACACCCAATTTGGTGGGGTGCGTCTCCGCTGGAGACGGGCACCCCCAAAAATGTTTACAGCAGGTCCGGCATTATCAACATGCCGCCACACATACAATTAAATTCTTCCTCCAAACTCGATTCACAGAGTAATTTTTTCTTTAAAAAAAAAATAAGAAAGAAAGGAAAGGAAAGAACACAGACACGGTGAATAAAACACAAGAGAGCAGGACAGAAGGGAGGGTACAGAAGCAAAGCAGGGGCAGGAGATGGGGCACCTTCCTTCCTCCCTTCATCAAGGGGCTCATGGAAGCAGGGGAGGGGGCACAACCCTCTGGCCCACTCCCATCCCAGCCAGCCCCCTTCCATGCGCCTGGCCCCACAGCCAGTGACAACATTGGTTAGTCAGTGTTTCCATGAAAGACCCCTCGTCCTGACCCCCAGTGAAGAGGGCTGAAGCCTGGAAGCCTCGCTGGAAGGGGGTTTGTCCTCCCTGCAGAGAAGCCGCCCGGCCCACAGGAGGGATGAAGACTTTTGACTATGAAGGCAGTTGGGAAGGAGCCTTCCAGACCCAAGAGAGGAACAGGCCAGAAGGGAGGATGGCTGGCTTGGGAGGGGGTCCAAAGGGGAACACGCATGCAGCTGCTAGGCAAGCACCCCCGGCCCCACAAGCCCTCCAAGGGAGGACAGGGACAAGGCCAGACGAGGGAGGAGGAAAGATGGGGTTCTCTTCCAGGAGGGAAGAGAAAGGAGTAGATATGTACAAATGTTTCTCCAGACTCTGCCACAGACTGTTCAAGTAAAAAGGGATGGGGTTCTCCTGTCCCGCCCAAGGGAAGGGGGAGGGGGATTTTAAAGGTCTCTCTGTGGCCCAAGGGAGACCCAGTGGATGCCATAGAGAAAGACAGGCGCCCACGACAGTCAGTCCCGCTGAGGGTGTGCACCAGAGGAGAAAGCCACCCGCCTGCCACTCTTTCTTTCTTTCTTTCTGTCTGTCCTTCCTTCCCTCCCTCCGTCAGTCAGTCAGTCAGTTGGTCAGCAGGGTGGGCAGGAGAGACAGTCCAGCCATGGGGCTCAGGGACCCCTGGGTCACTTCTTGCGAGTGTGCTGCCTCCGGGCCTGGAGGCGCTGGCGGGCCCCTGTCTTGGATCCTGCCCCGATGGAGAAGGTGGGCGCTGAGGGGCCTGGAGGAATAAACAAGCAGCAAGACCCCCTCCATCAGCCAAGGCAGCAGCGGCTATAGGCACAAGGCCTGCTGCCCCTGAGGCAGACAACTGCCCCACCTCCACCCCCAGAGTGGTGTCTTTCAAGGCCTTTTGCCCATGACACGAGTCCCCACCACCACCAAAAATGAAGGGGTGGAGGGGAATCCTCCCCAACCTTATTCCACATCTGTGGCAGATTTTTGAACGGGGGGGGGGGGGGAACACTGTGTTGCTGGTAAGGAAACAGGTTCATACAACCTGCCCAAGAAGATTTGCAGATGGTTGGTGTCTCCCCCTCCCATGACTTACCAAACGTGGGCCCTGCTCCTCCAAAGGCTGGGGTGACGGGTGTGCCAAAGGAAAGGGGGCTGGCTCCCAGGGCGGCCCCACTGGCAGCTGCTGCTACTGCTGCTGTGGGGATGCTCTGCCCAAAAGTGGGGGTGGGAGCTCCTGGAAGGCAAAGAGGAGGATTAGGGTAGGAAGAGGCTGGGGGGGGGGGGGGAGGAGAATGAAAAGGCCAAGCCCCACTGACTGCCACTGGAATGCTTCATCCTCAGGCAGGAAAGGCCTCACCCACCACCTGCCCCAATTGGTAGATGCTGCCCCCTCAAAGCTGCCAGGCCCATGGACTACAAGCAGGAAGCCTCTCACTACTCTGCAAAGGGGGGGGGGGGTACAGCATACACGTGAGTACACACACATACACACACTTTGCATGGCTTATTCTGGGATTATGGGAGCTGAAGTCCCTCGGCCCTTAAAGGAGACAGTTTGCCTGCCCCTGCAGTGCAAGCCCCTGTCAGCAGCCTGGCCGCAGCATTCTACCTGGCCACCCGCCCCCTTTGCCCCACGGCTCACCAAAAGGGACTCACCTCCGAAGGTCGGCTTGCTCTCCGGAGCGCCCGTGATGCTGAAAGCAAAGGTGGAGCTCTGGGCAGGGGTGCCCAGCGGGTTTGTTGCCAAGGAAGATCCAAAGGGGGTGGCAGCCCCTGCCCCTGTGTTCTGCCCGCTGCCAAAGCTAAACCCAACGGAGGGCACTCCTGTGCCAGCAGTACCAGAAGCTGCCCCAATGCCAAAGGTGCTGCCCCCTGCTGCTGCTGCTGCTGCTGCTGCCGGTTGGCTGGAGGCCCCAAAGGCAAAGGGAGCTGGGGCTGGACCCCCAAAGACCGAGCCGGCCCCCATGCTGCTCCCGCCACTGCTGGCCGTAGTCTGAGTGCTGGAGCCAAAGCTCGTACCCGCCGCTGTGGTGGCTGCTCCAAAGGAGAAGACTGACGTGGAGGATCCAAAGGCAGGCTGGGAGGCGTTCTTGGCCCCAAACGACACCAGGGGCCCAGGGCCACCAAAGGCGGGCTGCAGGCCACCACTGCTGGCACCAGCACCAAAGGCTGGCTGGGCGGCCGGCTGGACCACTGAGCCCGTGAAGCTGAAGGGGGTGCCAAAGGTCACTGGCCCTGTGGAGGGCTTGGGGGCCGGTGGCTGGCCCTCTGGGGCCCCTGTGTCAAAAGTCACCTGGCTAGGCTCTGCCGAATATGGAGGAGGGGGGCCTTTAGAAGCCGCCCCAAAGCCCCCACCAAAGGCTGAGGGGCCCAACCCAAATGTCAGCGGAGGCTGCGACCCAGCCGTGACGGTGGCAGGCACGGTGGTCGTGGGTGCCACGGAGGGGGCCGTCAGCACCAGCGTGGAGCTGCCACTGGTGCTGCTGCTGAAGATGTTGAAGCCTACAGGGGCTGTGACAGTGGTGCTGGGTGCTGCCTGGGTGGTGGTGCTGGAGGCAGAGCCGGCCAAGAGACCAAGGGTGGAACCCTGGGTGCCAGCTGGCTTGCCAAACTGGAACAGGGGGGCTGCTGCAGTGCCGCCAGTGGTTGTGGATGGGGCTCCAAAAAGCAAGGGCTGGGAGGGCAGGGCAGCAGGGGCCACAGATCCAGATGGGGCCACTGTCACAGCTGCAGAGGTGGTCATGCTGCCACTGCCGCTAAGGGTTTGCAGGCCAGGCCCAAAACTGAAGACAGGTTTGCTGGCAGAGATACTTGTGACACCAGCCGTTGTAGAGAGCAAGGAAGCTAAGGTGGAAGCAGCAGCTGCTCCTGCCTCAGAGGGAGCAGGGAACCCAGGAACGCTGGACGCAGCAGCGGTGGTGGCGGTGGTGCTGGCAGGGGTGGAGGATGGTTGGAAGGCAAAGGGCGAAGAAGCTGCTGTGGTTGTAGATGCGGGAAGCCCCCCAAAGATGGGCTTGAAGGTGCCAGGGCCAGGGGCCAGAGGAGAAGGTGCCACAGAGGGCAGAGTTCCAGGAGAGGCAGAGAAGGTCCCCGAGGTACTGCCTGTAGCAGAGAGGCTTGGGCTCTCGTTCTTAGCCAGGGTGCCAAAGATTGGTTTGAAGACGGGCGCAGCGGTGGCACTGGGCACAGAGGAGGGCATGGTGGTGGCCGAGGCGGCTCCTGCCAAGGGCTGGCTATCCGAAGGACTGGTGAGGATCCCAAAGAGGATGCTGGGCTTGGGTGCAGGGGAGGGCCTTGCTGGGGTCTGGCTCAGCTCAGTGGAGGTTAAGGAGGAGATGGTCACCGGGGCACTTCCTCCGCAAAGAGGCTGGGCAGAACACAAGGAAGAAGGAGGAGGAAGCAGAGGAGGAGGTGGGGCAGCACTGCTGGTCAGGGAAAGAGGGGAGCCAAGAGGAAGGGGCTTGGCTGCCCCCTCCCCAGAGGTCACAGGTGTTGAAGAGCCCAGGGGCAGCGAGGCCAAGGTAGGTGGCAGCGGAGGAGTCTCTCCAGCAGTAGTTGTGGTGGAGGAATTGGCCCCTGGATCTGAAGGACAAATATAAGAGGGAGAGCTCTCTCACTGCGACAGCCAAAAGCAGCAGACAGACTGCCCAGTAGTCTGGTCTCCATCCTGAAAGCTGTATCAGTCAATCAAAGATAGACTGACACCTATCCCTCTTTTCTGGCTGAGAGGCTGAATTTGGGGGAAAGGCAACACTGCACCCAACCAAAGAGCAAGCCACTTGGAAGTTTGGTCTGCCTTGCCAGACCTACGCAGAGGATCCTATGGGGGGATTTGGATCCAATGCCCTCGCAGGCGACCCCACTAGGAAGCTTCCATTCTCAACAGTGGGCCTGGAGCACCACCCCTCTTCCTGCTCCCCACTTTTGTGGGGCTGATCACTCACCGGCCTGTCCTGAGGTGCTCTGTGTATCCTGCATCTTCTTCAGGCTCTCCAGAAGGGGGTTGGCCACTGCGGCTGTTGAGGAGGGCAGTGACCCAGGGGGCTTGGAAGGCAGTGCCAGCGAGAAGGTCAAGGGGCTGGGCACAGAGGAGGAGGAGGAGGCAGCCGCCTCTGCAGGTGGACTAGGGACAGAATCTGCGAGGTAGGTGTTGGAGACAAGTCAGAACTTCCTTACCATCCTGGGAGTGAGACAGCCCATGGCCCTTCTCCCAGCTCTGGCCACTGAGGGAGAATGGTGGCAACCTGGGCTCGTTTTGGGGAGAGGGATCTGATCCACCCACATTCAGACCTTTATACAAAAGGCACCTTAGAGCAAAGGAAAAGGGAGGAACAAGGGTAGAGCTCTCCTACCTGTTTTATCCTCCAAGACTTTGTTGAACCACTGCAGGGCGGCCTCCTTTTCTGCATCCAAGTCTTCTGAGGTGACTGAATAGCCAAGCTGAGGTGGGGGAGGCTGTGAAGAGAACAGCAGGAGCACCTGTGTGAGTGTCTCAGCTTCTCCTTTGAGGGAGCATGACACCCCTGCCAATATGTGGGCAGCAGAGTCAAAGTCAGGGTGTCCATTCCCTTTCCTGAGAGCCTGACAACCAGGTCAAGGGTTTGAGGAATCCCAGACTTATGCTTCTTGAAAAAACGGGGTGGAAAACAGCTCTGGGTCCAAGGATTGATCTTCTCCCCTGGGGTTCTTATGGGGAGAGCACACAAACCGCCTTAATAGCCAAAGGGAAGAACCAAGAGGGAGATTGTCCACTCCTGGCCTCAAAAAACAGACACTTTGTACAAGATGCTAAATAATGTGTTTGTTTAACAACCCACTCAAATAGTATGGGGCCACTTGATTCAAGGTGGGTGTGTGGAAGGCCCCTTTTCCCACTCTGATCTAGATCTAAAGAGACCGAACACCTGTTGAGCCACTGAGTCACAAAGCCAGAGGTGTACATCTGGCTGCGGCCTTTTCACAGCGCTTGGTCTCCCCCACATTTGAACAGCAGCTGCCCCAATAGCTGTCCTGGGTTGATGGAGGTACCCTCACAACCACCCCAGTCCAGCAGGGCATTCCTCCCCTCCCCCTGAGACCTTCCTTGCTCGAGTGAAAAGAAAATTGGGGGTGGGAGAGCATGAAGTGCCCTGGATAGGACTCACCAATGTGAAATGGTCACCACGGCGAGTCGAGAGAAGCTGGATCTTCCGTTTGCGCTTGCCATCGCCACTTGAAGAAGAAAGTGAAGCCTGGGGACTGGGTCTGCCCTGCAGGGGTGCCTCTGCAGCTTTGGAAAGAGAACGAGGACAGATGACAACCCTGGCCAAAAGATGTGGTGGCTTTCGTGGCCCTAAACACCCATTTCTAAAGATGGTGACCTTAAAGAGGGACTGGGAAGCCACAACTGTGAGGCCAAACCAGCAGGCTGTTCCTTCTCTCAAGTCCACCGCCTCCTGCCTTCTTCATGGAGAGACAGGGCAGCCAGTGTCACCAACAAGAAGGAGCCCAGCAGCTGCAGGATTGACTTCCCAAAATTATGCTGCTTCCAGGACCCTTGGCAGCTCACAGTAAAAACCAATTATCATTTGCATGGGTGGGTGGCAGTAGGGAGGCGTGTGGCAAAAATGCAAAAACAAGCAACAATGTGCTTGTGTGGATATGAAATGTGCAGAGCTGTGTGGGCTATAATTACAGTGTCTGTTTGGTGCTCCCAAATGTTTTACACCAAGACAAGACAATGGTCCCCTGTGGTGAAAAGAAGCACCATCCTCACTATCTGTTTTAACCAGAAAACCAGGTAATGGGTGGTGGAAAGAAAAACCAGCCAGAAAGGTGTCAGGCGTTCTGAAAGAGCTGTGGCAACATGTGCCCAGTCTTTATTAGCCAAGGCTCAGTCCCATGTCCATCCTGGTCCCTAGCCCTTCTGGGCACCTGGTCTACTGTCCCATGCTCACCTTTCTCTGCTTGCACCTCCTTGTCTGCCTTCAACGGTGTCGAGGTGCTGGTCTTGTGAGAATCCTCCTCCCTGCAAGAATGGCAGAGTGAGATGTTCATTCAGCTCAGTTATTGATTCCAGTTCTGTTCCATCTTCCCACATTAACACTATTAAGCAGTATATACACTAAAACAGCCTTGTCTGAGGAAGGGTCTCTTCTCCACGCCCTCCTGGAAGCAGTCAGAGTGGGAGCAGTGGGCCCCCCACAGGTCTGAGTGCCTGGTAGCGGGTAAGCATGAATCTTGAGGGCAGCTTTCTCTTGGGGAGGGGGAAGACCCTGCAGCTTGGCCAAAGGTGCTATGTGGCACCACAGAGACAACCAGCCATATCCCAGAGTGTTCCTGCCATGGTGGGGTGGGAGATTGCTGGCCCTTCAAGCATCACTGGGCCACAACCCTCAGATCCTTCAGTACTGGCCCTGCTGGTGCAAGCAGATGGGAGTTGCAATCCAATGACACAAGGAAGGCCACAGGTTGGCCCCTTACTCCATAATACCAGAGACAAGGAGACATAGTGAAGGGCAGAATTCATCCCCCCCCCACTCAGAGGAAGGAGGCCCTTCCACAGGAAATCTCAGGAAACCTGGTGGGGTTCAATTCTGCCTGTGTAGAAGATGGAAGGGAGGAATTGCTCTGGCCAGGAAGAGGCTCCAAGGCCCAACCCTCTCTTCAAGCTTCTGCAATCCAGTGCAGCCCCTGGTCAGAAAAGCGAAGACGAATAGCGGCACTCACAGGAGGCTGCAGTTGGGATACCGCGCCTTCTTGTTCGGCCTTTCTGGTGTCTGAGAGCGAGAGGACGCAGGACTGGAAAGAGGAGATGCACTCAGGCCACTTCTTTTCCACAGCTGAAAGACAGAGACAGGTACCCTTAGAAGCATGGCAAGCCTCTTGCCTCTGAGGAACCAGCAGTCTCTGGGTGCAACAGCCTCTTCTGATGGAAGCTGGATGAAATTTTAGTTACAAGGAACAACAGCGAAAACCAGGAGTATCCAAAGATAGAAATCGACTCTTCCCTTGTATGCTCTCATGGGTCCTTTGTAGTCTTGACCAAGACATGAAGCAAAAGCCTTGGCACCCACAAGGTGCGCGTATGCATGCGTCCCACCCAAGCCTTAATCAAACTCCACGCAACTTACTTCAGGAAATTGGAACAGTACAATGAGACCATACCCAATTTTTAAGTTATCGTACAAATCTTGATTACAATTAGATGATCTGTCAAGACTTCAAGAGAACAAAAGCATTCCTAAGTTTCTGCAAAGATCTCTGCTAGCTCTGAGTGGTCTGTTACATCAGAAGCTCCAGAAGTCAGCCCAGAAAACTCTGAGGGATTTCCTTCTGAGTGGGCAAGCACAAGACTAAGGGCTTTTGCAGACTGCCAGAAATAGTGCACATTAAATTGAGGCACTGCCCTGGCTCAGTGCTAGGGAGTCATGGGAATTGTATTTTTTTTCTGGGACGTTGAGCCTTCTCTGCCAGAGAGCTCTGGTGCCACAATAAAATACAGTTCCCATGATTCCCTAGCACTGAGCCGGGGCAATGCCTCAATTTAATGTGCACTATTTCTGGCAGTCTGCAAAGGCCCTAAGTTAGCCATTGCAAAACTAGACTTAAAGCCTCTCTTTTTCTCTTTGACATCTGAAGCAACAGCTGTTGGGCTTCCAGTGAGATGAATCAAGTCCACACTACCTACGATCAGGAAGACCAAATCTATTCCACCAGAGGAAATGTGGAAGTCTGGAGCCTGCCGCTTTCCCCCAGAAGCAAGCCAGCATACCTGTGAGAGGCCCCGGGTGGAGCTGTAGGAGCTGGCAATGGCGTTGCGGATGGAGCTGGGGATCCCACCTGCTGAGAGGCTGTTGAGGGAGCTGAGGGAGGATGTGCGGGACCTCTTGGAGCACAAATCCTCCAGGCCATGGGAAGAGAGGAGGCCCCGCTTCAGAGTGCCAGGCCTAAAGAGAAACAGGCAGAGAGAGGATGAGCCAAGCACCATCGTGAGCCTACAGAATCCTAACACATGAACTACCTCCTAGCAGCTGGGGGCAAGGAGTGCAGAAAGGGCACCCCATGCTGATGCAAATCCCTGCTTGCTGGACCAGGCGCTGCACAGGGCCATCATCCCAGGAGCAAAGAACTCATTGTGACAGAGCAGAGGGAAAGGTGGTTTCTCTTTCCTGTTCCCATTGCACTCGGTGCGTGAAGGGCTGCAATGAGAGCAGCAGCTTTTGCAGGAAGGAAAGCTTAAGAGGTTCCCTCAGCTCAGTAGCCATCTACATCCTCACCATCGCCATCTCTTTGTGCCCCAAAGGGAGTCCTTCTTACTTGGCCATGCTTTCAGCACTTACTTGGGTACAAGAGATGCTGGGGCCCCATTGGCCACCAGAAGCTCAAAGGCAGACTGCCCGCTCCCTCCACTATCATGGCGCCTGCAGGAAAAACAGAAAAAAGGATACTTTGGGTGGAAGCTGGAGCAGGCATGACCCAGACAAACTCATTGACCCCAGACAAACTCATTGATGGGAGATGCAGTCTGGCAATATCTGGAGGGCCTCAGGTCCCCTGTCCTTGAGCCGACAGCACCTAACATGCCATGGACACACAGCGACGAGAGTTCTACATTTCCTAGTAACTATCACTCCTGACATCTGTTTCTGTTTGGAAAAAAGGGGCGCATTACCACCCATGCTTTCTGCTTGAACCATTTTTTCTGCGCTAAAGGACTATTTTAAGTGGTGGTCCCATTAGAAGCAGATGATATATTTAAGCTAATAGTGCGTTAAGAAATGCAAACAGAAAACCAAGACAAGGAACGTGCATATTCACTGCTCTGGACAAACGCCACACCACCTTCTAAAATATGCAAATGGCCTGCCTGAGCTCCACTCATGCACACAGGCACCGACACCCCACCCCACAGAAACAAGGCTTAGAGAAACCTTCCATGGCTCCAGCGCAGGTCTGGAAAAAGCCAGTGAGCAGTGGACAAGGCCGACTTAAGTGTGTGCACGTAGCGCATGGGTGTGTGAACCCTTCCCTCTTCCACCCTCCCTCCCACATCGTCGTCCTGCAACCAGGATGGCCGAAACAAGTACTACTATTTTAAAACCCCATTTCACCCAAGTCAATGTGTCAGTGTGCCAAATCCACAATCTGAAGCCAAGAGGCGAGATTCTGGGGTCCAGTGTTCTGCTGGCCCAGGATCTCAGGGGTCCTTACCTCCGCTTGCTCTCCTTGCTGCCGAGGAAGTTCTGGTCCTCCTCTTCCTCCACAACCCTCTTCCGGCTCTCCCTGAGAGCATTCAGCACCGTCTCTTTCGCACATGGATCCAGGATACTGTCGGGGGTGGGTGAGAATGCTGCGGGAGAAGACAGCTGCTCCAACCTGTCCAAGGAAATGGTTGCTGTTACACATGTGTGGCTGGGTCACCAATGCCCCCACACTTCTCCCCCCCCCCCCGAGCCAGGTTTCCCCCACCCATCTACTCAGGGATACTCTTGGGGGGAAAGACTTCAGGAGTGACCTCACAAAACATTCCTAGGCAACACTCTGACAGCGCTTAAGAAGCCACTGGAGGGTCATGAGAGCAGTGGAGGAGAAGGGGCAACCCAGGCGGCTAACAAGGACTTTGCCTGGGAAGGACTTAATGGGTGTTCAGCGAGAGGATCTCTCTTGCAGGAGAACTGTTCCTTCCAGCGCCCATGTCCCTGAGCCCGTAAGTGCAGAAACTGCCCCGCTTGGGGGTGGGGGTGTGTGGGTCAAGGAGGAGACTCACAAGGACGAGTGCCCGATGCTGCCATCCGGCCGAGCAATCTTCACCGTCACAGGGCTCTGGACCATGCTTGAGTTGTGAGCCGACAGCCGGCTCTTCCGCCCGTAGCCATCCCAGCAAATCGAAGGCAGGGTGCCCAGCGAGGCGTACTGGGCCTGCTGGATGGGGTACCTCCGGCGAGGGGGCAGCACAAAATGAGCCGGCAGAGGCAGGGGGTCCCTGGGAAAAGGCAGAGAAAAGAGCGGTGGGTGGGGGGGGGGGGGGGGGCGGACACAGAGTCAGGCAAGGCAAACTGAGTACGCAGTGGGCTTTCCCTCAAAGTCCCTCAGGCTGGGACCCCTCCTGGCCACAACACGAGAACACACGCCTTGGCCTTTGGGAGCAGCCTGCTGGGACCAGCAGTGGGCAAAACGCCCCCTCCCCACCCTCCCAGAGGAGAGAAGAGGAGAGGAGAGGAGAGGGTCCCCCAACCAGAAACACACAAAGCGCCTCCCCCCCCCCCCGCCCTTGTCCAAGCTACAGAAGCCCCTCTGCACACAGGAGTGGGCCGCACGTGGCCCTCTCAGTTGTTGCTGTTGGACTGCAACTCCCATCGGCCGGTGGAGGTGGGTGAGTCCATCAGCGCCCCCCAACAAATTCAGGACAGAAGGCCCCCTGCTCCCAGCCTCAGGCGTCACTGAGGAATTCATGCCTCTTCCTCCTTTGTGCTGGTCCTTTTATTGCTTTAAGTCCGGTGCTTCTGGGGCGAAGGGGAGGGGAGGGAGCCATGGGGGCCTGAGCTGAGGAAGGGGTCCTGCTGGGGCTGGGAGACTCGAGGAGGACGGGAGAGCCATGGCCCCCGCAACAGCCCCCTCCCCCCCCAGGAGAGCCCCCTCCGCGGCGGGGCGGTGCCCCTGGGCATGTGCAGAGTGCAGAGTGCTCTCACCCGCAGACGCGGCTCCTCCGCCTCCCTTCAGGCCCCGCGGCCGGGCCCCCGTTGGCCAAGGAGGCGGCGAGGGCCTTCCCCGGAGGCAGAGGCAGAGGGGTGGCTGCCCCCCTTCGCTGCCTTCGGGCCCCGGCTGCCCAGGCGCCCCCCGCGGCCACCGCCAGCCCCAGCCCCAGCCCCAGCCCCAGCCCCGCGGCCAACGACGGAGGCGCCACCGACACCGACAGCGCCAGCAGCAGAAGGACTGTAGCCGCCGCTGCCGCCGCCGCCGCCGCCAGGCCCTGGGCCCGGAGCCACGGAGGAAGCAGCGGCAGCGGCAGCAGGGACGCCCCCTCGGCCTCCGCCTCCTCCCGCCTCCCTCGGGGCCTGCGGACTCCCTGGGGCTGGGGCTCCTTTGGCGGCGGCGGCTGCCTCCGCGCCCGCGCCCGCGTCCTCCTCCTCCGCGAGGGGGGCCACCATCCCCAGCCGGGGCCGCCGCCGCCCCCGCCGCCGCCGCCAGACATCCGCGCCCCGAAGACGCCGCCAAGCGCCCTCAGAACGGCACCCCGACGACGCCGACGCCGACGCCGAGGCCCGGCATGCACCGCGCACGCACGCACGCACGCACGCACGCGGCGAGGGGGCGTGTCCTGCGGAGGAGGAGGGAGGGAGGGAGGGAGGCCCGCGCTCTGCTCCGGACTACGACTCCCAGAGGGCCTCGGGCGGGCTCCCCACAAGCCCCGCCCCTCAATTCTTTCCTCGCGTTTTCCTTCCCGCAAAGAAGGGTGCTTTGGGGCATGTGCAGAGTGCCTCGCCCCCCAGATACCCTCAGGCCCTCTGCTGCTGGACATTCGCTCTGGTGGTCATCCAGGACCAGGCTGACCGCTGTCCTTCTGCAGAATGGCCGCCAGGAGAGACTGGGCCCCTGGACACACCCACGGCCTGGCTTTCAGAGAGCGATGGCCGAAGCCCGAAAGGCAGGGCAGGAGGTCTCTGAAACCTGTGCTTGAAGGGATGGATGGCTCTGGACCCGGACTGGACTGTTCTCTTGCATCTCTTCTAGACTGAGGCATGTCTGTTGGTCTGCTGTTGTTCCCTGCCTCGGTCCATGGGGAGAGGCGGGTAAGGCATCATCATCATCATCATCATCATCATCATCATCACCCGCTTGCCTCTGGGCTCCATCACCCCATGCCTATGGCTATGCTGGCTCAGGGGCTGATGGGCACTGCAGTCCAATACCATCCAGAGGAGGAGGAGGAGGAAGACGGCCGGAGCGCTCCCCACTGACCGCTCTGCCAGCCCTGGAGAGAGCGCTTGGGCCGTTCTGTGGACCCTCTTCCTCTGCGGCGCCCCACAAACACTCCTCCCTGAAGCAGTCTGTGCCCAAAAGGGGGTCCCTGGGCGCAAGGGCCCCCTCCCCTCCCACCCCACTCTCTTTCTATGGGGAATGGGACCCAGCCCAGAGGGTCCGCAAAGCCCAAAGGCAGCAAGGGCACCCCAAACTCAAACCTCCACGCTCCTCCTTCAGAAAAATACAGATCCATCAGGCATGGGCTGAAATATTTATTTAAAAATTGAAAACACACATTCAACATAATATACAAAGGGGACGGAGGGAGGGAGCATGTATTTAATCCAATAATTAAAAAGAACAACTGGCTGCCCAGGTGGGCAACCTCCCCACCGCTGCCAGGCCTGTGGGGTGAAGCGTTTCTGGTCACTTATGGGAGACCGACCGACCGACCGCCCCATGGAAGTTCATGGCCCCCACTCCACCGTCAGGAAAAGTTTTTAAGAAGGAGAAGAGAAGCAGCAAGCGCTGAGGAAGTCACTGAGGGGTGGCGAGAGAGAGAGAGAGAGCGGGCACCACTGCCCCCGGCTCCCCCCCCCCCTCGCCCCTTCTTTTGTCTCCCAACACATTCGGCCGGTCAGCCTGAAAACCTGAGGTAGTTTGGGGGCAGAGGAGGTGGAAGGGCTGGGCTGGGCAGGCCTCAGGGCCTCTCCTCTCCTCCCCTGCCTCCATTCTGGAAACAGGGGCAGCCAGCAGCTGGCGCAGCCTCATTCGCGCTGACGGTGGGCGGAGGGCTATTTGGCTCTTGGGCTACCAACCGAGCGGCTGGGGCATAACAGGCACCGACGATTTGATAAGAGGCTGTTGGTCTAAGCAACGCTTGTGGAGGAGAACCAGGAAAAATGGGGGGGAGGGGGATAGAAGACCCTTCAGGAGAACCCCACCAGCCCCCGTTTCCCCTCCCTCCCCATGGCAGTGTGCGGAGAAACAGGCCCTCCAGGCGTGACTTTGGGGCAGGAGGGCAAGGCCAGGGCACCTGGGTCGGGGGAGAGCGCGCCTAGCCCAGGTGAGAGCCAGGAGAGGCTCCAAAGCAGCACCAGCCCCCCCCCGGGAGCCATCCAGAGCCAGGGCACTCCTGCTTAGGCCGCACGCAGCCTGAAGCGCCTGGCCCCGCTGGCTGGAACCGGGGGCATGCAGAAGGCATTGGCCGAGGGGGGGGGGGGCAGGCCTACCCTTGGCAGTGGGGAGGGGGGCTGCACAGCCTTGGGCTGATTTCCCTACCCAAGAGGGCACCAGGGGCCGGCACCTCCACCGGGTTGCATCCCTGGCAAGATGGCACCCGTCGTAGGGTCACAAGGAGGAGGGTAGAGAGAGCACAAGCTCTCTGCCCAGAGGCTCCCAGGCTTGGCAGGAATCAGGAGAAGCGCCTTGCACCTGGTGGCCACTGGCCGGGCATTGAATGGCCCGGGGCAGGCTAGCATTGCT
Source organism: Phrynosoma blainvillii (assembly GCA_026167975.1). NCBI lineage: Eukaryota > Metazoa > Chordata > Lepidosauria > Squamata > Phrynosomatidae > Phrynosoma > Phrynosoma blainvillii. The sequence goes on from JANUYF010000014.1 coordinate 14,251,767, forward strand.
CCCTGCTCTTTCTCCTCTGGTGAAGGTTCCTGCCTCCCAGAGAGGAAGAGCAGGCCTAGCCCAGGGAAGGGGCCCGTTCGGGGCAATGGGGGCGAGGGGGTCTTCCCTTTAAGACTCACAGTGATCATGAGGTGGCAGCAGTGCCCAAGGGAAGCCCCTTCTGCGTAACAGCAGCCCAGCTGCCTCCGGCAATGGCTCCTCCTCCGCCGGGTGCCGCTTTCCCTTCCCAAGACTTCTGGCTGAGGGGCCAAAGGATCTGGTAAGGGCCGGCCGGCCACGAGGCAGCGCCTGCTTTGTTCCCAGTCTGTGCCATGGCAAAGGGGCAACTGGCCGATGGGCAGGCTGGCAGTTGGAGCCCCAGCATGTCCCAAACACAAGGGCCATGGCTCCCTCCCTGTAAAATCTCAGCTGTTTATTGCTGGCTGAAAACACAGGTGGGCGCTGGGCAGAAGGAGCAGCTCTTGCTGGCAGAGGACTGTGACCCCGGGGCGAGGCGAGGTTGGGTCACTCAGCGGAAGGAACTGAACTAGGGGCTGAGCAGGGGAGAAGGGGAAAAAGAAATCCAACTCAGCTAAGATGCTGCAGAGCCCCAAACAACAAGACCCCTCCCCACCCTGGTCCCACCTTTGCCGCTGCCCCCTGGGGCTGCCGGAAGACCTCCGTCCCCATCTCTGGCCCAGCCAGCCCCAGAGCAGAAAGTCCTCCCAGTGAGCAGAGGCCTTGGCAGTTGCGTTCCCAAAGAGTTCCTCGCTCATGGCCTGAACAGAAAGAAGAAGTCCTGCCAGGAGGAGGAGGCTCTTCTCTGGCTGCCTCCTCAGAGGGCAAAATCGGCACCTAAAGAGAGAGACAGGAGCCCTGAGCGCTCTGCCCCCCAGCAGAGCCAGCAAAAGTGGAGGGGCCACCTTAGAAGAGGGGATGCAAGTCAAAGAGTGGCCAAAGATGAAAGCCTTGGCCACCCTGGCAGATGAGCCCAGCCTCCACTCAGTCCCTGTTGCAGCTGCACCTCAGCTCTCAAGCACTGCCAGGATCCTTCTGCTCCCAACAATATCATGGCAGGGGAAGACTGTGAACACATGTGCAGTGGCAAGGGCCCAGTGGGCAAGCCCAGCACCCCAGCACCTGGCCAGAGGTATCCCCAACAGCCAAGGGACTCACCGTTCTCATCCCAGCCCTCGGCCACCCCAGCCAGCTCATAGTGCTTCCGGCGGAGGTCCCCCAGGCGCTGGCGCTCCTTCTGCAGTTGGCTCTCCAGCTCCAAGACCCGCACCTGAGGGGTGGAAGGGGAAGAGGAAGGGGGGCTCTCATGGCATCAGGCAGCCTCCCACTCGGGGCTCTTCCCCACCCTCCTATCTGCCCCTCTCCTGGCCACCTCACCCCTTCCCTTCCCTACCTGGGAGTCCATTTCTTGGCGCTTGATCTGTGTGAGTGTCATGGCAGAGAAGTCCATGCTGTCTGCAAGGGAATATATGTCCTGCATATGATTCCCATTCAAGGGATGCTGTGGAGCTCCCCTTCTCCCCCTACAGAAATGCCCAGGGTGTGTGTGGGGGGGGGGGGGGCTCTGAAACTCACCCGTCTCCTGGATCTGTGACTTCCCTGATTTGGTGGAGGCCACCACCCTGGCTGTGGCTTGGTTGACTCCTCGGGAGGCCACCTGCAGCTTGCTGAGGTTTGCACTGTCTTTATCTGCTTTCACCTGCCAGGAGGTCAAGCAGGAGAGTCAGAGAGGGGCTCCTCTCCCACCTGCTCCCTGGCAGGATGGAAGAGGACTATGTGGCCCATATGGGAACAGGCCAAGGCCAATGGCAAGGAAGCAACTGCAATATGAATGCCACCAGAGGACCTCCAAACAGCAGATCTCTTCCCTCATCCCCCCACACCAGAGCACATACTTGGAAGAGGCCAAAGGCTCACTCACCTAAGAAACTTGCCTCCAAGAGTGGTCAGAACCCCAAAGTACCACCTGCACCCTCCCAGCTCAACAGCAACGGGCCATTTTGACCTTCCAGGCATGCCCCATCTCCTTTCACCCATTTCATTTAGGGGAACAACCCAAACCCTGCTCCTATAACTGGCCACCAGCCACCTACAGAGGCCCAGCTGGCTTTGGGGAAGGCCCACCTTGGAAGCAGCCACAAGCTGAGCCGTACTGGCAGCAATTTCATGCGAGCAGACCATGAGCTCCTCAAACTTCCCTTTGCCTTGGACTACAAGGTCAGCGGCGTCTCTGGAAGGGAAAGACAAAGGAGCGTTGGGTCCTTCCCTCCAGTGCTACCAGCTGCCTGCCTCAAGGGGGGCCCATCCAGCACACTTACACCATGACGGTGGCTCCCCAGCCGACAGCCTTGGAGGCAGAGATCAGTCCCTCTGTCCAGCGGGAGTTCCTGGCATAAAACTCCTTGGGGGAGGCCGCTCCCTAGGCCAGAAGAGGAAGGATGCCTCAGCCACACAAGCCACAGCCAGAGAGGTTGCCTGGCTTTCGGAATGGCTCCCAGTGGCTCTGGCCCCAGCACAAGCCCAACCTGGCCAGAGGTTGCACCAAATGATGTGCATACTGGCCCACCAGGAGGGATTCTGGTTAACCTTGATTTGAGAAAAGGAAGTTTTGGGGGAGGGCAGCGGGGGAAGGGGAGAATTGCTTCCTTTAGCATATGCATGTTCTATACATCATCCATTCAGACTGTGACTCACAAACATGTCTTAACCCTTACAACGTTGCCAACCACCTCACACCAGCATTTTGCCAAACAGAGCACCACCGGCTCAACTGGGAGAGCCCTCTGCAGGCCGACTCACCCTTCCGCTCTCCACAATCTCTCGCTGGAGGTCCTTGGAAGCTAAGACCAGGACCTGGATGGCCTGCATTAACTCCGTGCAGGAGCCCAGGATCCTGCAAGAGACAAGAGGGCATTGTGGCAGGGGGGATCTGACACTGCCTTTCTCCCCACTCACGTCACCACTGTGATGCCCTTGTAACCATGTGTGGCACTGCTGTGAGGCCTGTGGTCCACATTGCACAAGGGCAGAAGGAGCTTGGCCTCAATAGCCCAAGGTGATTCACATGCCCATCAAATGTTAGAGATACAGATGGGGTCCCTTGCTGCCAAGGCTCTCCCCTCCCAATTCCCCAACTCAGGAGTGTGCTGGGCCTAGCCTCTTTGGGGGTGCAATCCCTAGGGCCTCCGACACCCACCTTTCGTTGACCTCCAGCTTGACTCCCGTGTCCCCAGCCCGTGACTTGCTCAGCATCTCCTGTTTTGATGGGGAGGAGGGTCACAGCCATAGTCATCTTGGGGGAAGGCAGAGGGGGAAACCCACTGCCAGTCAGGTGCCCCCAAGCCTGAGGAGCAGCAGTACCCCCTGGGACATGTCCCAAATAAATCCTCTCCTAGGAGAAGGCAGTTGCAGCCCCTGCCCAATGCCTCACCTCGATCCTGGCGGCTGCTGTTTCAATGGCTGCTGCAGTGGCTGCCATCTCTTGGTCCACCAGGTCCCCCAGTCTTTCCTGTTCCACATCGAGGCCTCTGGGGCGCAAGTCCTGCAAGAGAAGGGGAGATCAGTCACTGGTGGCGCCAGGGGTTGGGTTGGGGTGAGGTGGGTGAGATCGTTTTCCTCATCTTTCTTGCCCCCTCCCCTTCAGAGGAACTCAAAACTGTCTTCCCTAAGTGGAAAAATGCAAGGGAGAACTGGGGGGGGGGGCAGAGTGTGGGTTTACTTCCTCTCTGGGGCATCTCTCCCTCTTCCCCATAAAGGCAGGTACTCACCTCTCCGATGGCAGCAATCCGGCTGAGGCATGTCCTGACACTGGCGCAGTCAGCCCCCTCCAGCGTGGTCTTGTCCTTCAAGACCCCAAGGTAGCCCAGTGCCTCGGCCCCACACTGCCTGCTGGCCTCCAACAGCACTGAGGAGGGGCAGAGGAGGGGATCCGCTCAGGCACCGGCTAGGAGGACCCAACTCTTCCCCACCCTCTGGCCAGGGAAGGGACACTCACGGTCAGCAGACTCCATGGGGGCCATGTGCGAGGTGGCGCTCGCCTGCAGGATGGTATCGCCCATCAGGTGGCCAAAGAGAGACACGCAGGACAGCAAGCCGCCCACATCTAGGGGCAAACAGAGAGCCTGTGAGCCTGGCACATCTTGACTGGGCCCTGGCCAGACTCTGACCTTGGGTGCCATGTGTGGCCCAGAGCATCCAGGGCTCTGCGAAGCCTCTTTAGGTCACAAGAGAGAAAAGTACCTCTGTTGCTTGTGCCCACTGGAAGGGGAAACGGCAACATTGGCAGAGCGATCTGCAGTGGGGCAAAGGTTCTCACAGCGTTTGGGGTATCCACTCACCCGACAGGTCAGAAAGGTACTGACTGCATGCCTCCTGTAGCCGCTCAGTGCATTCGGAAGTTGCAAGGGTCCTGGACAGAAGGTAGTCTAGGCCACCCCAAAAAAGGAAAGAGGGAGGCGTTACGGTGCAATTTAAGCCAGTTACATGCCCACTCTGGGGTTCCTTCTACCACTCCTGGGTGGTCTTAACATGTATTTGGAGTGGCGGCATGAAGTTGGGGGTGGATGGAGACCCAGGAGGAGGCAGCCGATAGGGCTGGTGGGTTTCTGGGGCTTGGGAACCAGGAACCCTCCTTCCTGCACAAGCTGCTCAGGTCCTTCCTTGGGTCTTAATCCAGGCTGAACTCTTGGTTTGAATGCAACATTTTGCTGCTCAATACCAAAGTAAGTCCTCCTCCTGCCCACTCTAGGCCACATTTTGGGGCCTGAAGCCTCCAGAGAGTAAAAGAACGAAGAGACAGGCTACAGAGGGACTGGAACCAGCTGGAAGTTAGAGCCTGGCTTCAAACATACCCACACCCAATGCTGACGTCTCAAAAGAAAGGTGCCTCTCCCACTCAGGACAATCAAAAGCGTGTCATGGTCACTTCATGAAAAGCTGAGGGCGGGCAGCCAGCAGGCCGCCTCAAGGGGCTGGCACTGGGAGGGTCATTGGCCATTTGCCCCATACACATTGACTCCAGGTGGGTTTTTGGCCTGTGGAGAAAACCAAAGGAGGCAGCAAGGAGCCTCTCCTCCACCCGACTAACCTGCCGAACTGGTGCAGCTGACATGCGCAGGGTCCTCAAGTCGGTTCAGCGCATCCTGCACAATTTGCTCAGCCTCTCTCACAGCACACTGCAGGAGGGCAAACTGCTTGTCCAGAAGTTTCTCCTGGAGGTCCTGCGTGTCACTCTCCTGGGGGCACAGAAGGAGAAAGAAGGATGAGCGAGCCCCTGCCCTTGGCCTCTGGGCGGAAGCTGCCCCGGGGTCTCTCACTCAAGACCAGACAAGTGGGAGCCAGACTGGCCTGCTGGGGAAAGGCAATGGCACTGCTGTCTCCCAGGATGGCTCCAGCCAGTGCCCCATTATGGGGGCAAAGAAGGAGGGGGGCCCACTTGTCCCTGGAGATTCAGCCCCCTTCCCTATCTCCTTTCACTGGATCACCCTGATACACAAAGAGAAGCGGGTACAAGCTGCACTTCAGTCATTAAAACACACCTAGTACAGAGGAAGATCATCGGGGGAGCATCTAGACAGTAGAAATAATGCAGTTCTCACATAAGTGCTGTAATGCCATTCTATGGAATCCTGGGATTTGTAGTTTAGCAAAGGTTTTTAGCCACCTCTGCTGAAGAGTGCTGGTGCTTCACAAAAGCTACAAATCCCAGAGTTCAATAGGATGGAGTAATGGCAATTAAAGTGGTATCAAACTACATTATTTCTACAGTCCAATTCACCCTGACTGACACCTGATGTACAGATTTTCTGCCCTCTGTTGCGCAGGGCTTCAGGTCATAAAGAGCACAACATGGAGTCTTTTCACCCACAGGTGCCCCCAAGCCTTGCCAAGGAAAAAAGAGGGGGTGAAGTGACAGCCGGCTGTCCTCCCACTGTGGCCTGGTCATCCCAGCTCCCTCCAGCTGGATCTCAGGGGCCCTGGCAGAGACCCCCTGCCGATCATTCCCAGCCATGCCAGATGCCAGGCTTGCTGCCTCCTGGAAGGAAGTGGAGGCCATCTCCTGTCGTCCCACCAACCTTTCCAGAGCGCCCCTGACCTTCTGCTGCAGGCGACTCTGTAGCTCCTGGGCCGCCTTCCTGCTGCTCTCGGCCTGGCTCTCCAGGGTGGCCTTTAGCTGCTGGACTCCGGCCTCCAAGTCTGCCACTTGCTGGTCACGCTGGGCTATGGTGTCAGCCAGGGCTGCCCGCTCCTGCTGCAGGCTGGCCAGCAGAGTGCTGTGCTCTGCTTCAGACTAGCCAGCAGGTGGGTGGTGAAGAGGGATGTGGAAAAGTGGAGAGGAGAAGTGAGGGCTTCCTTAAGATACACAGGGACCCCCACCCATCCGACCTCCTCTATCCCTGGGGCCGGGCGTATGCAGTCCTGCTCTCTCAACCCCACGGCCCCCTCCCCATCTTCCAATTGCTCCTGTTCCCGCTACTTATTCCAGCTGATAACACCGCTGTCCCACTCACACATCCTATTTCCAGAGGGAGTCACCCCGCCAAATGCTCCTGGCAAAGAGAAGGGAGCACGAGCGCTCTTCCTACCTGTGCGCTGGACTCCAGGGTGTCCCTGAGGGTTTGGACCTCCTGTTTGCTGGCCAGGAGCTCCCTCCGCAAGGTTTCCAGAACTTCTGCCTGTTCCTGGGTCTGCCAGAGATCCAAAGAAGAGTCCCACACAAGGTTGGTGCCCGCTTCCAGGAGGGTTGCCTGACCACGACCCTCCTCTGCCCATACCTCCCCCTCACCTTCCGCTGGGCCTGCTCACTCAGCCGGTGGAGGGAATCCTCCAGCTCCTTCTTGTCCTGCTCTGCGTCCCCTTGGACCTGCCTGGCCACTGTCACCTGCCTGGTGACCTCTGCATTCTGAGGAACAACAAGAGAGGGCAAAGAAAGAGGGGTAGGAACATGTGGGCACAACCTCCCTGGCAAGGGGGGCTTCCCCCGACTGCTTCCCAGGGTGCAAGAAACCTTCCTCAGCCCCATAAGCTTTGGCCCCTGGGTTTCATCTCCTTGCCAACAGAAAAAACCTCTGGGGTTCCCAGAGCAGCCAGGAGTCCAGCGCCAGGCCTGCAGAGCTTTTCCTGGAGCCCCTCCGTCGGGTGAAGGGAGTCTCCATAGCGGCCATCCTAGAGCTAAGCAGACCCCGAGACTCAGCTCTTCACAAGGCCACCTGCTCAGCTGCTGGCTTTCTAGCTTAGAGTGAAGAGAAATGGCAAACCCATTGGGTGGGCTTCTAGGCAAGGCAGAGAGGATTCATGGCGGGCACTTGCAGGCCAAGGCAGGGAAGCCCCCAGCTGATCCAAAAGAGGTAAGATGACCCCCTCCACACACACACACACACACACACACACACACACACACAGGTCTTCTGAGGTGGAGGTGGCAGCATCAGCCAGCACTACCTTGCGCAGGAGATCTGCGTGGTTCTGCACGAGCTCACTGTACTTCTCCTTGAGCTTCATGTAGCGCTGCTCTGTCGCTTGTGCTTTCCCTGCAATGCAAACCAACAAGGTAGGCCCAGGACCAGTCAGACTTCAGAGGAATGAATGGGACACAGGGTCAAAATTCGGGCTGGGCTCCCCCTTCTTCCAACAGCTCTACTATATGGAAGAGGAAGAAGATGGTAGGACCTGGCTCCTCCTGACAGCAAGGTCACTGGCCCAGGAACAAGCCCAAAGCCCTGGCGAATGCCCCCCCCCCCAACATCCCTGGTCTGATAGGAAGGCAGTCTTGGGAGCAGGGGGAAGACAGGGTTGCCCTACAAGAGCTCCACCACTTTTTTGGGGAGTTTCACTAGAGCAGGAACAGCACAGAGGTGACCTTGGGGCCTTTGGACATCACTGGATGCCTCTTAGAAGGGATGTGAGTCTTGCTTCCTAAACGCTGGCAAGGATATTATAGATTTAGTCAGCTACAAATTGACTAAATATAGGGCCAGATTCTGTTTCCATTCAACTTATTTCACATATCACTTGAATTGTTAAAAATGGAAGCCGGAGCTAGGGCCCAAGTCAGTCTACCTTCACACTTTTCTCTGCTACCAGCATGCAATTTTAATGCTATGGTACAGACCACCCATCCATTGTGTTCATGCTTGTCCTCGTCTGTCCTCTTATGCTTTAAGCCTCCTGGACAGGAGAGGCCAACCATCTGAAGTGGGGTTGGGGACCCCTCCCAAGGAAGCAGCTTGGGTTGCCTGGCTCCCGCCCTCTGCTTCCTGCTCACTTACGCTCGATTTCGGTGAGGCTGCGCTGGGCCTTCTCGGTGTCTTCGTGCCGCTTCTTCAGGTCATCCAGCTCTGTGCGCAGGAAGTCACTGTCGTCCAGGGCCTGCTGCTTCAGGTGCTGCTGCTCTGCCAGCTCAGCTTCCAGCTCACTGATGCGCCCCTTCAGCTGCACCACCAGGCGATGGCTCTGCAGGTGCCACAGAAACGGGGAGGGAAGGAGGAAGGTGAGGGGCGCTTAGTGGGCACTGGCCAGCCTCCATGTGGCTCTACCTGGGGAGGCCAATCCTGCTGGGAAGGGCCATGCAAGCCATGAAGGTGGGATTTAGGGACTCTTGTCACCACTGAGTTCAGAAAAAGGGGTGGGGGTGAATAAGGAAAACTGCCAGCAGCGTCCTCTTCTGCCCCTCCACTAGGACTGCTGAGTGAGCTTCATCCTCACTTGCACAGCATGTGTGAAGGATGAAATGCTATGCAAGGTGAAAGCCCAGGGGTGAAATCACGGACCTCAACCCACCCATACCTGCATCTCTGCTGCCTCTTTGAGTTCTACTGGTCTCCCTCAGAAAAGGTTCCTCCTCCATCACCGCAGCTGGCCCCAGACTCTTTCTGGGACGCCAGGCCCAGAGAAGACTTCACCCTCCCACCCCCACCCCCAATTCTGGGTATAAGGAGGGCTTTGCACTCACCTCTGCCTTGAAGTTGCTTAGCTCCTCCTTGAGGGTGCTGATCTCTCGGTGCAGCTGCTCAATTAGTCGGTCCCTGGGAGAAGGAGGGAAGAGGAGCTCTTGCGAGATTCAGAAGCAACATGCAACTACACACACAGCCCTGCAAACAGCTGCTCAGTCTTTGTGCAAAAGCACAATCTGGCGCAGGCCTATCACATCAATGATGCTGGTGTGACTGAATGGAATCTCAGCCGCAAGCAACAACAGCCCTGCAGTGCTGGAAGCAAAGTCCCCTCTGATAAAGGAGGAAGGGAGGGAGGGACCAGCACTCACTTGTCATCTTTGGTCATCCCATTTTGGCTGTTGAAGTTGAATGGGTCGCTGCTGAACGAACTGCCGAAGATGTCATCAAATTTATTGTCAAAGAGGTTCTGGAAGAAGAAGAAGAGGAGGAGGAGACAGGAGGAGCCTTCAAGTCCGTAAGAGGCTGAAGCGTTCAGCACAGGCAAGCCAGTCCTGTGCCGGTGGGGAACCATGGGAGACAGCCCTGCCTTTGGCCTCAGGACATGCATGGAGGGGAAGGGAAGGAAGGCAAAGGCAGAAGGCACCTCTCAAGGATGCAGTGGGGTCCTCTGAGCAAGCCGTGGGGCCCACCCCTCTCCTTCACCCCAACACACCTGCTGGGAAGACGTTTCCATCTCCACGAGATCCATAATGGGCTCGCTGTCAGGGGAGGAGGCTTCCACGGGAATGACGACAACGGGGCTGATGTGCTCCGAGAGTGCTGAGGCCCGCAGGAAATTGGGGGGATTCTGGAGGGGTGGAAAGAGGGAGGCAATGGAGACACTAAGAGGGGGCCTTGCATTTGAGGGGCCCAAGACTACTCCACGGCTCCCTTCTCAGCCGCCTTGGCCCACGGCTGTAGCAGCCTCCAGCTTAAGTACTCTGAGGAGAACCAAGGCGGTGAGGGAAGGCCCTCACCTCAGGCAGCTGTGGGATCTGAATCAGACGCTTGAAATATTGCAGGTTGCTAGAGCGATAGAAAAGATCCTTCAGCCTGTAAAGGGAAAGGGGAAAGGGAGTCAAGTCTTGACTTCCTGCCTAGGAAGGAAGGTCCTTCCACTAAAAGAGAGAAACAAACTAGACAGGTGATAGGCCAGAGCCAGGCCCATCGTTCCCAGTCAGGCAACCCTGCAGAATAGCAGGAGAGAGCAACCAAAGTGAGGACAGGTCTCCCTGTTCCTTTTGGGCATGGGGCCTTGTGTGTGCTTTGAAGTAGCACAGGGAGCCAGAGAGGCCATGACTCAACCCAGGCCCATGTTTCTCGGGAGGTGGCACAACTGCAGTTTGGCAACTTGAGGGGACCAGGGCATCCAACACATCCATCCTCTCCCACCCTCTCTCCTGCAAGTGTCAGCAGAAGGGAGCCATGCCACATCCAGAGAGATCTGTCTGGCTACAGCACATTCCCTTGTCACATGTGTAAAATGGAGGTGTGCAAACTGGTCATGCACCAGCCACAGACCAGACAGCAGGGCAAATATGTGCTGCTGACATGGAATTAGCATTTCTCTCTCTCTCTCTCTCTCTCTCTCTCTCTCTCACACACACACACACACAAGACAGACTTACTTCTTGAACTGCTCCAGAAAACGGTCCCTGTGGCCTTGGAGTGTGTCAGCTGGGAGGCCTGGAGAAGAGACGCCAGGAGAGGGTTTGTCAGTCTCATGAGAGACCACAAGTGCTCAGCCACTTCCATGTGCCTTGAGAGCCCACCTCCCATTCTCCTCTGCCCCACATGGGGACTGGCTCAGTTGGCTCCCTGGGGATGGCTGGCCCTCCTAGGAAGACTTCGCCTCCACCAAGGCAGCCAGGAAACAAGTGGGGATGCTGGTTTAGATCTTGCCCAATTAAGGTGGCTCAGGCCTCCCCGCACCCCAGCCCCAAAGGGAAAAAAAGGGCAAGGACCTGCCCTTAAGAAGTGGAGAAGTATGAAAGTGTGCCAAATGCCCTCCCCTGACACTGAGAAAAAGTGTCATTGGGCAGGGCTGTTGACTTACAGGAGTGGAGCTTGAAGAGGAGTTTCACTGTGTAGTCGTAGAGGTGGCTGCAGTCCAGAATGACCTGGATCAGCGGAGCCAAGCGGCACTGCCCAGTGGCTGTGACTGATACTGAGCGAGACATGTCCAAGGAGCTGAACACTGAGGGAGAAGCACCACAGTGTTAAGAGGGACTCACAAGGCTGGGACAAAGAGAAGCCCTCTAGGCCTCCCAAATGTCTGGGCCCTGGAAGAGATGGCTAGGCTCTGCATCCAGCCATCCCCCTACACCCCCAGCCCCTTTCTCCTTCACTACTACAAGCACTTGGCCTTTAATGGGGACTGCCCACTGGGGCAACCAGCCTTCTACTGGCACCGACTTCATCTACTAGGGCTAGGCTTTCATCTGAAATCAAGAGGGGCCTCAGTGGTCACTTCTCAATCAGGCCATAGAGTCCTCCCTCAGGTCTCCTCTTGTCCCACCATATTTATTGTGCAGGTTTAAGGAAACCCTTCCTCAGCCAAGAGAAAGGATGCCTGTCCAGGAAACGGGAAGATTAGCACCAGGTCAGATTGGGAGGACTGTGGGAGGAGAGCCCCCCAACACTCCCTAAATACCCCCCTTGCAATTGCTCAGTCACCCATAGAGGAGGGGACTCGCTCTTGGCCGCAGCCTGCTATGTTTCTCCCCAGAATGCCTGTCTATCTCCATGGTCAGTGGGTCCTTCTGCCGCAGTTCATTTCAGGGAGGAATTCTGTGAGCTTCTCCAATCATTTTCCTGGCCACTGTGTTCCTCCTGAGTTTAAGGAAGGGGAAAGCAGGGGCTGCACCTGGGTCCCCACCACCTATGTGTGTGTGTGGGGGGGGGGGGGGGAGGATGCTGTTTTGCAGAGGCATCACATGCCCTTGGCCTCCCAGAAGCCTTACCTGTCTGGAAGAGGGTCAGCTCACACTCCAGGTAATCAAACATCTCCACAGTCAGCTGGAAACTGAGAGAGAATGGAGAAGGCTCAAGAACTATAAAGCTACATCCCAAAAGCAATATGAAGCCAAAGTGGACCAAGTGGGCAAACAGCGCTCTGAAGGGCAGGAGACCCCTGGGGGGCCAAGCCAGCCAGACAAGCCACCTGAGTGTTGAGCCCTCCCTCCTGCTCGCCCCACACCCACCCAGTCTGTGCTGCTATCCCACAATTGGAGAATGGATGTCCAGTTGGGGAGTGAGGGGCAGACCTTGGCCACAGCTGCTGCCCAAACTCTAGATGCAACCCCATCCCTAGACTCACTTTCCATCCCATCCCATCCCATCCCATCCCTCCCTCCCTCCCAGTGCTTCAATGCTTACAAGTTGTTCACATCATTCTCGCCCGTCTCATCAAGCTGCCTGTCTGACATCTGGAGGTTTCCAGGGAACCGGGGATTCTGGCCAAGAGAAATAAGAGACAGGGATGGGGTCATGCCATGGCCCAGGGGAGTCAGGCTCCCCTCACTATCGCCACAGAGATCCCTGGCGCTCCATCATCCAAGGGGAAGAAAAGGCTGGGCCGGGCTTGAGTGGACCTCCTTTTGCACGAAGGGAGGCTGCTCTTTTTCCCCCTGGCCAGCCCCAGATTTAAGAGCACATAGCACAGGAAAGGAGGAGGAAAACGCTTCCATTTCTGACTCACAGGGAGTCACAACAGAGGGCCAGGCCAGGAAGGAAGAGGAGATCAGAGGATGCAGAGCTGCTCCTGGAACGGAGGCATGGAGAAAACAGGAACTTGGATGGATCAGCTGATCCTGGAGCTGGCAGCGGCTGGGCGACTTGGCTTGGCCAGCATTGCAGAAGCCCTTGTCCCTGCTCCCAACACATCACTGCTTCCCCCATTACCCACCACAAGAAGGAATTGTGCTCTCTCTCACATACGCACACACTTTCTCACGCACTCTCACACACAGAGAGGCTGCACTCCTGCTGACTTATCAGAGAAACTCTCAGCTGGTCTCAAAGCTGCCAAGAGGCAACCAAGCCAGACCACCTCCTCCAGGCTCCAGCGCCAGCCCAGCCTCCTGGTCCGGAAAGCCAGATTCCATTCTATAAATACTTATGCCCGCCGTCCGTCCGTCCATCCTTCCCTCCCTCCACTCCCAAACGGGATGCAGCCAAGGCAAACAGCAGCCGCCTGGGAGCCAAGCACAACCCGGCTGCAACACGAGTCAGGGAGGGGAATGGGCAGAGGGAGAGCCGCAAGGGCCCAGGCCCCCTTGCCACCAAAGGGCCCCAGCAACATCGAGGGGTACCAAGTGCCAACACGTGGGCAGTCCTCTCTGCGTGACTGGGGGCCTCTGGTTTAACCTCTCATTTATGAGCTGGACGGGGGCCCCTCAGAAGGGCTCTGCCCCCATCAAGGAAGCCACAAACTGACGGCCACTGGAGGCTCCATGCCCACCTATGACTTACAGAAAACCATAACTTCCAGCATTGGGCATGCAATGCCCACACTTTCCTCCTTCCTTGGCTTTGTTTTTCAGATCCTTTGAGTGAAGGGGGGGGGGGGCCACCCCAGCTTCTAGCAAGCAGAAAGATCAACAGGAGGCCATGATGGTATGGGAGAGAAAGGGCACCTTTCAGCAAACAGGCCACTGCCAAGGCCCAGCGGAAAGCCCAGGGTGGTAAAGAAGAGAGTCCGGCCAGACCACGGCTTCTCTTCCTCCTTTGCCTCATCCATCCACTCTGCCATTCAAAGGCAGGGATTTCCAAAGGAATACGGCCAGTGACCAGCCCCTCTCCCTCCCACACTTTCCATGAGGGTATCCCTGTGGGCACCCAGAGGGCCCTGCAAACATGGTGCTGTTCCTCCCCCCACACCTCCCCCATGCTTCCTCAGGCAGCTGGAGGGGAAGCAGAAAGAGCTCCTTACTTTTGTGTGGAACTCCATCTTGGTTCTCAGCAGTTTGAGGTAGATGCTGCACAGCTGCCCATAGCCTTCGCTCAGGTGGCCCTGTGGAGAAAGAGAGGAAGGCAGAGACCCTCAGTGGATTCTGACAGAAGGGTGCAAACCCAGAACCCCTCCTCAAAGTGGCCTAGCATCTTTGCAGCTTTTGCCACCCCCCACCATACCGCCCTCAGGCTCACTCACATCACTCAGCCATGCTTACCAGAACCCTGGCTTTGAACAAGAATCTCTCACCCATGAGGAGCTGCTGATATGGGAGCCTCAGAAAATGTCAGCAGCCATGGGCAAAGCGGAGGAACCAGCAGGGATGCCAAGGGGCATCTCAACTGGTCTCTTCCTTGGGAGATTTGCTGCTCCCCACAACAACCACACACAGCCTTCCAAACCCACCCCCCAACTTATGCACACTGCTCCTAACCAACCCCCAAGCTGCAACCAAAGGATGCCTAAGAGAGTCATGGTTGATGCAAGAAGGCATCTGCCATGGGCAAGCAGAGACATCTGTTAGCTCCATGAACAAGGAGCTTCCGTCCAGCTGACCACAGGTGAAGTCAGGCTCAGGAGAAGGAATGCAGTGGCCCTTCTTTCCCTGCCACACACCTCTTGGGATGTTCTTCCCTCTGCTTTGAGGCTAATTGTAAAATAACTGGCACCAGGAGTGAAATCCCTGTCCCAACCTGCATTGCATGCCAGGAAGTCCAGTGAGGCACCCTTCAGGCAGCCTTCTTGCCTCTGCTAACGGGAAGGGTAGCCCGATGCCTTCCCAGGACAAGAAGAGCCCAACTGGGCAAGTGGACCAAGGAGGTGGAAGCAGTGTCCTGGGAGACATAAAGCCTGCCTGCCTGCCAAGGAGACTGAAATCCAGCCTGAGGATCCAACAAGGAAAGAGAAGCTGCCCAGAGTGACAGCACAGGAAAGGAAACAGCCACTGGCTCTGAATCGAGGCCACTTGGCAAGGCATCCTAAAGGATGGGCTTCAGGGTGTGTGAGAGGGAGAGAGATCCAGAATCAGCTCCCTGACTTGGGAGGCCCTTCTGGATGGCCTCAGGTATGAGCCACAAATGGGGAGACCAGAGGAGGCATTTCTTATGCTTGGGGAGCAAGCAAACACTTCCACTACACCCCTTTTCTGGCCCGGCCAGTGCCAGCGCTTACCCACATCCGGCTCATGTCACTCAGCTCGCTCTTATACCTCACAGAGTCCTTCAAAACCTGTCAAAGGAAGAGAGAGAAGAGGTGAGAGAGTAGCACGAACAGAACCACTGGAAATTATCGGGAGGCTGGAAGGGGTCAAGGCTGGTCAAGTCCTAAATCTGGAGGCTCAACTGGAGGAACTCACAGCCCTAACGGTGACTGGCTTTCCACAGCAGGGAGGGAATGGCATCTCTGCTGCATCTACGCCATTCAGCTGGGGTTAATGGAGTAATAAGCTTCCGTTCCAAAGAAATTCTGAGCTGAGTGGTGCAAGACTCAGCAGCCACAATACAATACAGAAGGAGGAAATCAGAATACATTATGACTGTGCTGCTTTGAACCGTGCCAGACTTGTTGGAATTGGGGCCAGGTGAGCTCAAGATCTATTTCTTCCCACATGAGCTGCCTGCTGAGGTAAATCAGCATGGGACAACACACCATTTGCACTCCAGCCCTTACACAAGATCCAATGTGTGTCTACCCGTGACAGGGCCTTTTCAGTGATGGCATCACATGTCTGTATCTTCCTGCCTTTGAACCTTCAGATTTGGTTCTGGTTGGATCTGCAGCTACCTTAAAGGACTGTTATTGGTGATCTGACACTGCGTTGTATTTAATCTTCTAATTTGTTTCATGTGTCCACTGACACAGAAGCAGAGCAAACATAACTAACCAGCAACCCCCAAAAAGAAAACCCACCTCTCCCTTCCCTTCTCCCAGCAACAGTCCATGCACGCTCTGCTCCCTGGACTGGAGTCCATCTTGACTCCATGAAACAAATGCCCTCATGGGGCAACCCAGGCCTGGGGAAGATGCAGCCCCAAGGCTCCCATCCCCAGAAGGCCAGTTCAATGGAGAAGCAGGAGCCCCCCCCCCCCGAGGTTTTGGGAAGGAGGAAGAGTAAGACAACAGGGTGTGGTGCGTTGCTGGCCTTACGTTTGGATGTCCATCCCGGAGAAGCTTGTGGAAGACGTGGCAGAACTTCCAGCAGAGGATGGCGTTGCTGGAGAGGGGTAGGCGGTTCACGACAGACCAGAAGGTATGGGCTCCCTTCTCGTGGTGCGTTCCCAGGATGCAGGGTAGGAGGCCAGCTAAGGAAAGCCAGATCTGGGCACCTGCCTCCATGTCCCTGTGCCATAGCTGGGCTGAGAGCCTCGCGAAGGGAACGAGATGCTCTCCTCAATTCCTTCCTCATACCCTCATCGCCTCTCCCTTCCCTTCCCAGCCCCTCTTCCTCTCCCACTTACAGGCAATAAAGGCCGTCCTGCCCTGTCCTGGAGAATGCAAAGGCCTCCTGTGGCAGCCGGGAAGGGCCTCAAGGGGCATGCAGAATATGGCCCTGTCCTGACAGGCAGATAAGCGGCCTCGGAGGTGGACTGAGAGTGGCAGGAAGGAAGGGATGGTTCTGCCTCCATGTCTGAGCTCAAGCCAGCTAAGGTACAGAGTGCATTTCCCAAACAGGTGACCAGCAAGAAGTACCCAGAGAGGCTGAGGGAGGCAGCTCTGCAACAGGTATCCTTCCCCAAACCACACACCAGTGCAGCCCACCGCCATCCCACTTCCCCATCATTGGGCACCGGCAAGACGGAGCCAGCTCCAGGGGACTTCAGCCGCCACCACCTCCTCCACAGGCTATGGACTCTGAAAGGATATTTCTGGCATGCTTCTCTTTGACAGCCACTTCCTGAGCATTAATGGCCTTGTTGATGCTGACAGCCTAAAAAAGAAAGCGGAGAAAAGAGGAGGAGGGGAGTTTTAGCAGAAAAGGCCGCAGTTGCAGATGGAGACACGCCACCTCTTCACAAACACACACACACAGCACACACTCCCAGAACCTGGTGATGGCTGGCACCAACCCCCAAACTGCCAGGAGAGGCCCTGGCAGTCTGCCAGTTATGCTGGCTGGAGTCTGGGGGTTATGGGAATTGTAGTCCAGCCTGGAAGGCCCCGGTTGGAGAAGGCTGCCCTACAGGAGAGCTGCAGGAAGACCGGGATCTTACCCCTGGAAGGGGCAGGGTGCCTCCAGACCTCCCTCCGGAGGCATGACATTCCCAAACAACACAGAGGCAGCCAGAGGCGGCACCTTCTCCTGCCCGACAGAGAGTCTCTTCCAGAGTGACTCCTTACGGTCTTACTGCCTGGCTCTGTATTTTGACATCTTGAGAGGAAATGAAAGTTTGCTCTGTTGTTTGCCAGGAAATGCAGGCTCCCCAAGGCATGGACATCTCTTCCTTTTCCCCAGAGGACAGCCAGGATACCTCCCACCCCCTAACGCCCATAGGGTACAGCTCCTAAACATCAAGGGCAGCTACTGGCCCCAAGGGTCAAGGGTAGAAGGAGACCCAACGGAGCAGGAAGAAGAGGAGGTTCTGTGTCAGCAGCCATGAAGGGGCAGGTGAAAGAAGGCACCCTTCCTTGTCCATCAAGCAGGCAAGGGAAATGCACATCACCGGTATCCCTGACAGGTGTAGTCTCCCAACGGTCAACTGGGGAGGAAAATCCTCCCAGGGCTATGGTCAGTTCAGCCCCAGCAGGAGAGCAGGAGCCCTCAGCCAAGCCACCGCCCCCCTTGCGCAAATCTCTGAGCCACCTGGAAGTGCCAGCAGGTGGGATGTGGGAGGGGGATGCTCTGACCGACCGACCGACCGCTTAGCGAGGCCCTGGGGCACTCCGGCCCAGAAGTCCCTGGCTGGCACCCTCCCACTGGCATCAGACTGAGATGCTCCCGAGAGCGGATGCCGCCTCCAAGGAAGAGGAATGGTCTTTCCAGCACCCCACCCCTCCAGCCAACGGGAGGGAAATCAAGGCTCCAGTTTTCTCTGGAAAGCCATCAAGTGCTCTGTCTAAAACCACTAGGCCCCCGCTGGCCTTGTCTGAGGGTGGCCCTGGCCTCAGCTGGCCTCCCTTGTCAGCAGGATCCCTCAAAGGAAAACTTTATCTCCTCTGTGAGGGAAGGAGGAAGGAAGGAAGGAAGGAAGGAAGGAAGGAAGGAAGTCTCCTTGTGGCTGGCCTGCCAAGCAGCTGAGCAGCCTTTGGCTCCCAGGAATCTGAGGCCCAGCTGCAAGGCCTATGAATGCAAAGCCCCCCTCTTGCATAATATGGGGGGGGGGGGGGTGAGGGGGTGCAAGGGAGGATCCTGGAGCCCCACTCCCCCCCCCCCGCCTTCACCCCCTCAAGAGAGCCAGGGCTTCTCTTTCCTAAAGAGGGGAGGCGCATGGCTCTGCTGAACGCATGCCATTATCCGGTGGTCCTTCCTCCTCCGGAGGGAGATCCGGAAGGCCCATTATCAGCTGCAATGTGCAAGAAATCACCAGCCCTGCCTCCCCCTCTGTATAGAAAAAGAAAGAGCTGCCACTGCTTTCAAGACCAGGAGGAAAGCAAGGACCTCCGAGGGTCCAGCACCACACCTGCACACATCTATTTGCCAAATGTGTGTGTTTGTGTGTGTGTGTCAGTAAGGACTTAAAAGGAATATTGTTTTAAAATTCCCCAAACACTAAAGTTAAACACACCATTGAACTGTTCACAAAGGTAAAGCCAGGTTAAAAACACAGCTGTTGAAACAAGAAATAAAGAAAACTCAGCAGAGGACCGTTCTGCCAGCCCTGCAACCAGTCGGTCTTCCAAAGCCTGCAAGCAGAATGCAAAAGTCTTTCCTGCCTGAGGAAAGGCAGCAAGGAGGGACCCCTCTCCTGTCTTTTAGGGGCGGATGCGGCCCTACTTTGGGGGAGACACTTAGAGCTTCCATCTGAGGTAGAGGAGGGCCCCCCGAGCCCCTCTGTGGCCCCCACCCCCTTGACCCCTACAGCCATGGACTCCTTTGGGACCCCTGGCCACCTCAGTCGAGGGAGGACGTGCCAGCCCTTCCTTCCTCCATCCAGCCCTGGGGGAGGAAGCCCTTCCTTCCTCCATCCAGCCCTGGGGGAGGAAGCCCTTCCTTCCTCCGTCCAGCCCTGGGGGAGGAAGCCCTTCCTTCCTCCGTCCAGCCCTGGGGGAGGAAGCCCTTCCTTCCTCCGTCCAGCCCTGGGGGAGGAAGCCCTTCCTTCCTCCGTCCAGCCCTGGGGGAGGAAGCCCTTCCTTCCTCCGTCCAGCCCTGGGGAAGCCCTTCCTTTCTCCATCCAGCCCTGGGGGAGGAAGCCCTTCCTTCCTCCGTCCAGCCCTGGGGGAGGAAGCCCTTCCTTCCTCCGTCCAGCCCTGGGGGAGGAAGCCCTTCCTTCCTCCGTCCAGCCCTGGGGGAGGAAGCCCTTCCTTCCTCCGTCCAGCCCTGGGGGAGGAAGCCCTTCCTT